>JANHFR010004935.1:220109-230118 GCA_032468015.1 Mimophis mahfalensis | reverse complement strand
GGGGGGTCACTTAAATTGCCATCAGCTGGAAGTTCACTAGTTTAATTTTATAGTGAGTGGCATTTATTGCAGGGGGGGCTGGCTTTTGAAATCTAAAGATAATTCACTTCTTCTGATGTCATTTTTTACAAGCCAATTGCCCCTGGGTCAGACTTGACTAGTAGTCATGTGTCCTGATCTGGAAGATTGGCTGATATCATTGATTGCTTGTATGTCTGAGAGAAAGAAACTCTGCATGTCTTTAGATGTGCTCTCTGCTTGTTGCATCAAATTGTTCCAGGGCTGAGTCCATCATTATACAGATTCTGTAACTGAGTAAGGTCCATATGAACCCCCTAATGCTCATTACATTAGCCTATGTTATATAAATGCTTAGACCGAAATTGGTTTAATCTTACTATTTTGTGCATATGTGCTCCCCCCCCCCCCCCATTACAGCCATTTAACTTGTTTAGAAAGTATAATGACTAACAACTTTGGGGTAAATTTAGAAATACCTAATAGAGCTATATGGTTGACCTAATAGTTCAATCTTACAAATACAGTACTAGGTTAATTCATATTTAAAATCATTTTTGATAGTTTGTAGTGGGGCTAAAATCACTATGTAATTGAATTTCATCTTCTATGTATGGACAGATTAGCTGAATTTATTTTTTTAATCTAGCTTTCTGACTTCATCATTTATAAAAAAAAAACCTGTTTTGTAATATGCAAATATTAAGAAAGGGAGAAATGAATGGAATTGAAAGCCAGCCAAGATACATTTTAAAAGAATAATCTATTTAACTGAGCAATCTGCATAGTAGTATGAGTGAACCATAGATAGGATCTGATAGATTTGGAAGTGCTTTATTTTAATCATTCAGTGAGGATACTTGAATCCTGAAGAGCACGAGCTACACTAACAATAATTCCTTCTTCCTCTAAATGAACCTGTTGCAATGAACAATGCTTGGGTGAAAATCACCAATCGGAACTATCGTTCTGCAGCTAATTTTTGGATTTTAAGAATCCAGGAAAATAGATCCCCCAAAATAGGAAATGCCACAAAGTAATCTAATGCCTTTAAATAATTCATTGTTTAAAGTTGTTTAAAATAAATTTTGTATAATGTGCAATGACTACTAATGGTTTGGGACTAAAAGTTTTCTCCTTGTGTTATGAAATCTATTACTGGTATTAATAAGAAGCAAAGATAGCAGTTCTTTGTGGGGCAGAAAAACCATCCTATCACATTGAGTTAAAAAAATCTGATGTATTACTTTATGTTACAGTCATTTATCATTCTTGAAAGAGAACCATAAAGTATTAATCCGTTAAAAATTTACCAGACTCTGCTTATGTAATTGTTCCTAATTTCAGGAAGCTGTTCACATTTAGAAGACTAGTGCTATAACCAGTTGCACTTGCTTTTTTAATTCTGTGAACCATATCATTAGTAAACATAGAAAGGATTTAAATGGATTCAGTGTTTATTGTGCTGTGACAAACCTTCCATTTAATTTGTGGCTGCCTAGCAGCAGCATCTAACCAACCTTAACTGATCTTAAGCAGTTAAATAGGGCCAGATCTGATTAGAACTTTCATGAGAGATTAATGGTTGTATCTGAAGGCTGTAGGCTAAACTGGGAAAGTTGAAGAAAACATTTCAGAATAAGGCAATGGCAAACCACTTAAATCTTGTTGACAAGGAAACTATACAGACCTGTTCTTGAAGTTGCTGAGTCAAGCTTGACTCAACAGACTGTCTTTTAAACAGCTCCAGCTACAAAGGCATGTGTAGTTTGCTGGTGGTGCTTATGTTGCCATTGATGATAATAGCAAAATATATGCTTAACCTACCATCTCCCGTGAAAAAATCCCAGAGCCTATAAAGTATTCTGCTCGTAGTTGTTGTGGTGTCGATTGAATTGAGACTGGACAGTCACTTGTCAGAAATGGTATAGGTTGTCCTGTTTGAGCAGGGTGTTAGACTCAATGACCTCTAAGGTCCCTTCCAACTCTATGATTCTGTTCTGTTCTGAATTAAAATTCACCTAAAGCTTATTTCAAAGGGGCAAATGGCAACTCTGTTCTTCTCCCCAACCCATTCCCACCACCATTTTTTTTTACTTGTTTGAATTCTTACATGTTAATTTCTTGTTGTGGCTCTCTTGCTTTCCAGAAGTGTTGCTGAATTCCTGATTGCTTTTTAATGTCATCCAAACAGTATGACACTCTTACTGCTTTCTTCCAGGACTCTTATGTCAGAATAGGAATTGTGCAAATAAGGATCTGCTATAGCTAGTATTAAGTCTAGCAGTAAGAAAACTTCTAATTTGGTTCTGTGTACTTTTACTGATTTCCCAGTTTGTAGGTTACTTTACAGTTAATCCATCTAATAAAAGAGTACACAATTCCCCCGATTCCAGGCTTTGAACAATCATGCCATTAGAATATTGGTTTACTCCAGGTTACTATGTACTTTGCTCTGATTCACGCCCATAAAAATCTATTATAGGAAATGAGGGTTAACTTCATATTTATGTGTTTAATTCTACTACTGGAAAGGAAGTTTTGAAGATGGACGTTCTCTGGAATTGGAGCCTGTAACAGAATTAATGATTTCTTTACTAACATTCTAAGGTGATATTAGTAATAGTGGGTTACTATAGTTTGGTTATTTGCTTTTTAGTTCCAAAAGAAAATAGCATTAGTATACCCCAGATAACACAATTTGATTTAAAACTGAGAAACCTGGTTTTAGACTTCTGTAACCTGTATCTTAGTGTTCCCTCAGTATATAAGGAATGACCTAACAATTGGTCTAAAGGTTTTAGTCCAACATCTAACCATGCCAATTGTTGTATTTCCAGGGAAACATTTTTGTTGTAAAGTTTGGTGTGTACTATTAATAAATGCTCAACTTCATCTCACAATAATTCAGAGCACATGAGATATAATAGGTGTGAGATTTATGGTTTGTCAGTTTTAATGATGTGTCTTGTTTGGCATTATTGCATTTCACACTTTTAATGAGTTAGAAATTTATTGCAAAGGCACATCCTTTATGTTCATAAAGAATGAGGCAGATCCCTCATCAAGGGCACAGTTTTCATTTTGCCTCTTCTCAACTTCTTGGTTTTTTATGAATGGATAAAAAAACACCACACCATATTCTAATAAATGTGACATGAGTGACCTCACGAGATTCCTATTTATGTTAAAAAAAATATATATTTGAAAATGCTTGGAACCAATTTAATTGCACTTGGAATATATCACATTGTACCTTTCTTCCTATGCTTTTTAACAACTTTTCTTTCTTTGCTGATCTCCCTGCCCTAGCATCTGGAATGCAATATGTTCAGTTAAGTTTGTTTTGTTTTCTTTTAAAGATCAGAAGTCATTCATTTCTTGCCTTTTAGGGAAGCATAGAGTGACAGAACTTCAGACTCTTCAAGTAACAGAAATTTGCTACAAATTGCAATGTTCTTTGATTATTCTGTTACTCATATCAATGCAGAAAACAATATATAAAGAGTTATGCTAAAATGGAGGAAATTTGAACTGAATTTGGAATATGTAGTAGTGCATCAAATGCCCCAAACTGATCTGAGAAATCGATGAAAGTTTCAAAGAATTGGATCCCTGCAAAAACTATGTTCGCAAAAACTACAATACCGTCTTCAAATTTTCATAGAGAAATTGAGCCAGTTGATTGACAGGTTGGCCTTCTATCACTGGCAATGTTTCTTTCCATATCATACAGACTTGATGAAGTCCTTATTTCAAATGGTTATAGAAAACTGCTAGAAGATTTTCACCAAATCATAATAATTGCTAAGATGAACACCGTATTATGTTAAGAGCCATGCCCAAATCAAAATACTTTCTTAAACCATTGGTTTCCCAACAAATATAATTTAATTGTCTTAAAAAGAATCCCAAGATCTCTGCTTCTATTCTTTTGTAATTTATAGATTTCTTACCCAAATGAACCAATTTGTGCAATTTTACATTGAAACATTCAGTTAACTAGTGTTTGTGGAAGAGAAAATGGTTTAATTAAATCTTTTGTCCTTTCAAATACTAGCTTTATCTCAGAATTTGTATGAAATAAAGTAGGACTTATCTGCACAAGTGGGACAGCTATTCATGGACATTTCATCTAATTATTTCCCAAACTAAGCAGCAGTGCAGACGTTTTTCTAAAATAAAAAGCAAAATCCACAGAAGCTTGATTCCAAAAATCCTGCATTTGTTTCTGTCAATTTGATGGTTTTCATAGCCTCAGAAGTACTTATTGTATCTTAAAATATTATTCTATTTTTTGACATTTCAGCTGTTCATGATTTTCTCATTTTCATTAAGGGGAGGCTTGAATCTTGATTTAAGTGGGTAATAACTATCCAACTTGAAATGGGGCATTTATTATTCCAATTTATATCCTCTTTTTCTGCCCACAGACCACTCAAGTTGGCAACTGTGCAAACTATCTAATTGGGTCCCAAACTAAATTTCTGTGGCCTATGCATATTCCTGTTAGAATTATCATTTTGGTAGCTTATATTATTTTATTTGGTTACCCTAATTAGTTGACTTTCAACATTTACCGTGTCATAAATGAAGCTATCTAATTAGGTGTTTGTGGTTTTTTTATTCTTCTTTTCTTCCTTTCTGCTTTTTTCACTGTGCTAGTCAGGGGTTTCTTGATACATATATTCCTTTTATTTTATTGCTCAATCTGTACCAATACTTTGCTGTAACTCAATGTGCCCAGTGCTTAATGAGCTGAGTCAAGACAGTCCCATCTGGTTTTTTAGCTCTTGTAACAGGATGAAGTGTTTGTCTCCGTAAATCTTAAAAGCACAGTGTTATATGATTCTTACTGACACATGGTTTAAAAGGAGCTGAGCCAGGCATAAGTGTCTTCAACATTGCACAATATATTAAAAATTAGATATTTTTCATTTGATGACTACTGCTTCATATTAATGATTCTGAATGTATGTATATACTCTCTTACCTTCTTATTTAATTGAATATTATTCACCAATGTTTGATACCATAAATAATACAATACTGTGTTTAGAGATTAAGATGTCAGAAATATATATTTTTGCAGGGTCCAACTGCAACTGTACATTTTGAAAGAATTGTGTGCACAGAATCTTATTAGGTGGGGTTATCAATCTTCAGACTACAAATCTGACAGTTTATGTTTGCTAAGCTGAGCTATTTGCTCTTTAACGACCTTCTTCTCTGAGGTTTAACTCATGAAACAAAGTGAATTTGTTGCGGTGGCAGACATTTTCTTCAAAATATATTAAATCTGTGACCATGTTACTTCTACAAAGTGTTTATTTGTAGGCCTTACACATGGAATAGGAAAAGCATGAAACTTGCAATGTAGTTGAATTAACAACATAAAATATATATTTAGACATCTTTTAATATAAAATAATTTTTATAAATATTTGATAGAAAAAGTAACATCAAATTGAGAGGATACGAACATATGTATGGTATTGGAAGGAGAACAACATAAAAATATAATCGGTGCTAATAGTGCAATATGTAAGACACAGCTTCAGAATTTGTAGGCCCATTGTCTGGACAGTATATTGATTCCAATTTGTTACAGCAGAAGAAAGTTGTCATAACTTTTTTTTTTTTTCATTCTACCATCTTTTGAGGGCATATTGACCAAAATAGGCCTTCGCTATTGTGGCTTCCTGTATGAACCTGTATCTTTGGAGACTTGGATCGGTTACTTTCTGGGTTTATTACTGATTTAAGAATGTTTGTAAACTCTTATCTACTTTTTGAAGTAGAATTTGTTGGTTTTCATAACGCAAATACATTTTACTATTTTTTTGTTTCATTAAGAATAATCAAATACTGAAACCATTTGTCTTATGTGGATTTCAGCAACTCTGCTTACTATCCTGAGAATCAGGAAAGTAGGAAGAAAATCATTATAGGTAGTCCTTGACTTATAACCATAACAGAACGTGACCATCACAGCTATAGGTTGTGAAGGTCATAAACTGGGACACCCACATGACCAACCCAGTTTTAAAGCCTCTTTTGCATCAGTTATTAAACTAGTGGTTCACTATGGGCCAGTCTTATAAAAAACTGGAAGTAAATCCCAATGTTCAGAAAAAAAAACCATTGTAAAATATGCTCATGTGATATACTTCATTGGAAACTTCAAACGGCCATAACGGTGGGTTGGTTGCTCAACATACAGTCACCTAACTGCCTGGAGGACAGTGTCAGAACTTTAGAACCAGATCATAAGTACCCCCAGGGAACTCCATCATAAGTTCAAATGGTTGCTACTCGTAAATCAAAGACTACTTGTAATATTCATATTAATAACGGTCCAAATATAAAAATTGCACTAAAGTAGTGGATTGATTTCACTTTTGGTTTAGATATCCGCTGGTCCCTAGAAGCTTTTGTTCAATGTGTTGGTCCTTTGAAACTTATTTTGGTGGGATGAAAGCAGCTGAAATTAAGGGGAAAAATTGTAAATAGTATCATAGAAATATTTCTTAGATATATAAGAGAACTGTAATGAGGTTAAGGTTTAAAATATAACACTGAAAAATAGAGAAGGAAAGGCTAGCAGTAAATTATTATGAATCTTGGAAGGTTCTCCTTATTTGTTTGTTTGTTTGTTTGTTTGTTTGTTTTTGCCATTTTTACTGCTATAAAATTGATATTTATTGTAGAAATATTCTACAATATTACTCAAGTTTCTTAGTTCCATGAAAATAATTTTCAGTGATAGCAAGACCAATGTCCAAAAGTTTGCTACTGTTCTTTCAGTAGTTGTTTTCAAAAATGTACTTATTGCATCTGTTTATAATCTTGTCTTCATGGAGTTACGTTATGATTTGATAGACTTATAAACAAATATTAATGCAGTACAATAATTTACATTAATGTTTATTTTGAGTCCCCAGGAAAAAAAAGGGATAGATGTTGTAGTATTCTAGGAAATCAGTGAACTTTAAATGCTATGTAATGGCCTGCAGTCTATACAGAGAAATATAATGGTGGTGGAAAGGGAGTATCTATTGCCTTTGAGTTGCCCTAAAAAGTTGAATCGTTTATGCATTGTTGACACATAACTTTTTAAAAAAATATAGTTGCAACAGTTATTTGAATCTTCATAGTAGTGAATGAAAAATCTTTCATTTAAAATATTGCCTCAGATTATTTTTAAAAGCCAAATATTAAAAATGTTATTTGCAGATGTTTGCTAGAGTTTTCATTACTTTCACATCTCTTGGAGTATTTGTATAAAATTTTCACATCTTCACTAACTTTTAAATTTTTTAAATTTTAAATTTATTTTCAAAGATTCCTATAAATTATAGAAATTATTAAGGTTTTTGTAATATATTTCAGTTTGTCTTTTACTGAACTATAATTGGGATTTTAGAAGTGAACATGAGGAATATTTTCCTAATCTTCTATCTTTTTGAGTTTCTTTGTTTTAAAAAAATCTGAATTTGTTTTATATTAATCTGTTATAATAACAGGTTTATGCAAAAGAAAACCAACAGATTATTCAAATGAAAGCCCAAAGCGTTAGGATTTCTTGAAAAGACTTAGCCAGCATGGTAAAGTTGAAATCCTGGCTGGAAATTCTCAGGGGTGTTGACTTTTGCATTCCAGGAGACATTAGATAAAGTAAATCTGTTCCAGTCTGATTAAAAAAAAAACAAGCTAGAACATCTATTGATTCATTTGTTCCCAGTAATTGCGGGATAATCCAGAATAATTCCCTCTTCTTGTCCTTCTTGACAATGTTTTTGTGACTGGATAGTACAAGGTGCATCAGTGAATTTATAGTTACAGTGTCGTTAAGCTTTTTGGTTCATACTTGGCATTTGTCTGGGTTAAAGATAAAATAGGTATGTTAACCCTAGTGGAAGCATAACATTCTTACTTTATATTATATTTAATGTGAGGTAAATTGCAGAAAACAAACAAAAATTGCTGCTATCAGTGGTACCTACTATCAATGGTGAAATTTTTTGGTAATCAATAGTTGTTCAAGGATTATGGGCGGGCCTTGATATTTCCTAGGGTGTCAGGGTGACTCGGCGATTAAGGTGCTGGAAAGCCAGCAACCAAGGTTCGAGACCCAAGTGTTCCAAGATAAGGTGAGCGCCTGTCCTCACCTCACCTCCTGCCAACCTAGCAGTTCGAAAGCATGCAAATGTAAGTAGAAAAATGGGTACCACTTCAGTGGGAAGGTAACAGCACTCCATGGTATCATTCTGGCCACATGACCACATAAATGTCTTTTGAACAGTGCTGGCTCAATGGCCTTGAAACGAAGATGAATACCGCCCCCTGTAGTCAGCAACAACTAGCAGAATAAAGGGAGTCCTTTGCCTTTTGCCTTTGATATTTCCTAACAATTTCAAGAATCCAAATGTAGTCTGAAAAAATGAAGATGGAAGATTGCTATGACCAACGTGGCTGAGTTTCTTCTAAACCTGGAGTCTTGTGGTTCTGACAAAATCATCTAAGGATACCCTATTGGAAATAAAGCTTAAGATTTCATTAGCCTCAATTAAAATGTGTTGAGAAAAACAGTATATATGTATTTTAACCCTACATGATTACTTCCTCAAAATATGCTGTTTTTAAAAAGTAACATAAAATTGTAGTAGGCCAAGATCTGAAAAGAAAAATGAGGCCCACCTTGGTTTGTGGTTGGGGTAATTGAGCAGACATCAGAAAAACCCATGTTCAAGTCCATCATCATCCATGAAGATTTTTGGAAAGCTGTTTTGGGGAGAAATGGGAGGACAGAGCATTATGTATGTTATCCGGCATTCCTAAAGGAAAAGTAGCAAGATCTAGCAATCTAGAAAAGATAATTATAAATAAAAATTATACATGAAAGTCTGTAAAAAAATTTAAAGGGGATATTGAATTCTTCTACGAATGTGTTTTCTTTCTATTTCTAAAAGAAAACACTAAATTTAAGTGGAACTGATAAACTCTTTTGGGCCAGCTACAAAACCCAGAATGCTGAAAGAAATTACAGATGGAGAAAATAAGTCAAAACTGGTTGACATCACCCCATTTCTTTTACACAGGTCCTACCACATAATTCGCCTGCCCATTCTCTTACCTGCCCATTCCCTCCCTTTCTACACTCAGCCATTTTCTCCGCTGGGTTGAAAAGCATCTTCCACCATTTCATCCCACCACTTTCCCACTGCCTAGCCCCCTTTCCCCTCCTTCAGCTCCTGAATTTGGATTTTTATTCAGCCTGTGACAAACAGCCTCATTTTCATTCTGTGCATGGAGCAAATCCAACTTAGTTTGTTCTGCTGAGTTTAAGTTTAGGCATGGGCCGCTGCTATTCTATACATTGAATAGTTTGGCCCAGAACATTTTGCACATCCTTAAATTCTTCATATCAGAATCCTGATGTTTAAATGTCAAGAAACTGGTGCATAGATTGTCCTTTGGGAAGAACAAAGAACCTCGGAATGTTTGTTCTGTATAGCAGACAGGCCTCTTTGGAACCTTGAAACATTCAGAATTTTGGGGAAAATAGCTATGTGATTGTCAGTAGTGACAATCAAGGCTGAATAGAAATATTCCTAACAGTTTAGAACAAAGTAATTGCTACTCTTTGATCTTTATCTTTATTTTGCCAAACTAGAAAAGTATAATCTTCTTAAAATCATTTGGAGGCATCTTGACAATGTTCCTTTTGATAATATATATATATATCTCCCTTCCCCCTTACAGTTAGAAGCTAGCAACAAAAAAAGAAAGAGGGTGGGGCCTCTAACACGTAACCAGGCTATAGCCAGGGCAAAAATGCTATCTTCCAATCAAAACACAGAAATGCAGACCAATCAGCACACACCATCAGTAATGAACACAGCTAAAAAGACATCTCAAACCTTGCAGCATATCCATAACTTCAAAAAGGCCCGACGATAACAAGTTTGTGACCTTGTCGAAACGTAGC
>JANHFR010004935.1:146444-160800 GCA_032468015.1 Mimophis mahfalensis | reverse complement strand
TTTTCGACTTACACATTTTTCTACTTACAAATGTGCATTTGGAACGGATTAAATTCGTAAGTAGAGGGACCACTGTATATAAAAATCTCCCTGATTTTATCTTCACAACAGTAACACCGCTGAGAAAGGGAGAACTGGCCTGAAGTCTCTCTAGAGTCAAGAGCTATTTTCTCTCAAAATCTAACACTTTATCAGGGATGTCCAATCTTGGCAACTTTAACACCTGTAGATTTCAGCTCCCAGAATTCCCCAGCCAGCCATGTTGCCATGGCTGAAATCTTAAAGTTGCCATCCCTGCTTTAATCTTTTACACTACTTTGGTTCTCCTAGAATCATTAAACATTAGTAATCAACATAAGAGAAACTTCATTGGAATATAATTATGTGGTACTAATATAATTTTGATGTTAGGAAGTAGGGGAAGAGGCCCACATAATTGGCACTTTCTAGCTTTCTCTGGTGTTGTCAAGTTTTGTGACTTTATCACATCAGAAACTTAGGGTGAAGAGAAATTTTATTAAATTTAGTAAAGTCTTATTTTAAAGAATAATTATATAGTATTTGCCAGTCAGTTGTACTTTCCTATGGATGACTGGACAACATTTTGCATTAACATTCATAGTAATATGTAATTCTTTCAATTGCTAAAATACACATTGTCCTGTTGACTGAATTTAAAATATTCTTTATTGTACTAAAAAAAATGACTTGAATAACATGTTGTTTTCGTAATGCCATATGTTTAAAAGGAACTGTTTTCTTATATGTAACTTTATTTTGTTAATTAAAACTTGTGAATCATCCTGATATTAGATTTTATTTATAGTTAAAGTCAATGCCTGAACATTTTTTTCAGGAACATTTTCATCCTTCTTTAGAAAATTGTCATTTAAAATGCACATACATGTACATAACTTCTGTTTCATTTCAAATATGCCCTTTTATTTTTCCATAAATAATCACATTTTTCAAGCTGCAGTGACAAAAGATTCCCTTTTTGACAAGTTGACATTATACACTATTGTTCAGGTAGTTGAAACCAAGTTAACTTTTACCTATTGCTATTTTATTGTTTGCTTCACACCATTAACAGAGCTTCAGTTTCAACATGACCTACTGAAATTGAAAATGTAACCTTCCCCAAATAATAAATGGGGGATTCACCGCGTTGACATCTTGTTTAGGGCTTATTTTCTGAGCCTGTGACCCAACACATGCAGAAATCCTACAAGCTACCTACATGCAATACCAGTAATAATTATATTCTCCCAGTGGGGTCCTAGATCCGTTGATCTTCACTTGTGGTGTTAATTTTAATGATCACAAAGGTTGAAAATAATAGGAGAAATGGACAGAGAAGCACAGGTATAAATAACTTAAACACTGTTGTTTTGACATTCAGGGTGTTCAAAACTTTACAAAGCCAAACTCACAAGACCTGTAAAGTCATCAAACATACCCATAATTGACAGTACAATAAAATAATGATAGAATTAGAAAACAGGTGAATCTAGGAAAGGTTCAAATGCCCCAATATTAGGTTACATACATGATCAATTGTATAAACAGTGCACTTGCAAATTCTTGGTGGGATGCAAAGAACAACATAAGTAAAGAGCAGTCATCCCCTCATGCTACACAATAAATGTTTTCAAAACTACAAGGATAAAAATTCATTCAGAAAAGTGAAAATCCCTTTAATTAGAAAGGAAGATTATACAGGTCCTTATGTGCCTAAAAGTATTACCTTATTAAGCTGAGAATTCTTGATCATGTCTTGTGTGTCAGGAGTCTTGGTGACTAATAAGTATCCGCTTAGGCCAGTAGCTTAAGTATATGGTTTATATCAGAGGTCCCCAACCCTAAGTCCCTGGGCCAGTACCGGGCCGCAGCATACCAGAAACTGGGCCATGCAAACAAGCAAAACCTCATCTGCAAGATGCAGGCAGCACACAAAACCACACCCCTGCCAGTCCACAGAAAAACCTCCATGGAACCGGTGCCTAGTACACAAAAGTTTGGGGGGCACTGGTTTACATGTTTATCTGTGACAGAATGAACTGAAAAGCATGACTGGTTTTATTTTAATGGTCAAGATTCAGAAAGTAAGTGTGAAATTCAAAGGTGATGAGGCTTTCTGGATGACCAATACATTGTTATTTTGTGGTATAAAGATCTTGGGGGGAAATCAACATAGAAGAAAAAAGAAACAGGAAACAAGCATACAAGTAGAAGAACTATCTAAAGAGAATATACAAATCCTGTTCAATATGCAAATGTATCAGGAGGTAGACTATTTTTCCAATAGAATGAATGGAAAGTCAACACAAGGAAATAGCAATAGCACTTAGACTCATATACTGCTTCATAGTGCTTTGTAGCCTTCTCCAAGCAGTTTACAGAATTAGCATATTGCCCCCAACAATCTGGGTCATTTTATTGATCTCGGAAAGATGGATGGCTGACTCAACCTTGAGCCAGTCAGGATTGAACTCTGGAGTGAGTTACCCTATAGTACTACCTTCTAGCCACTGCGCCATCATCATAGAATATGGAAGCTACTCAGAATAGAGGGGAAAGAATTATGATACAAAATATCACAGAAATACGTTGAGTATATATTAATGGAAAAGGTAAGTGGAAGTAGTGGTATGTCAAAGGTGGACTGTAATTATTATAACATTAGTAAACAAGAAAAATGTTGAAATCATAATTTCTCTCAATCTTGAAAAAATATGGCAAAGCCACAGGTGTAATGATACAACTTGAAATGTGGCATACTTGCAAAGTATTCTACAATAGCATGTGAAACTACTTGTGCCTGATAATTGGACAAATTCTATTATTGTTTCCCCATAAAAATGGAGGGTTAGCACAAGACTAAGTACAAAAGAAAATAAGGTCATTATTATGTCTGAGATTGTCCTGTTGAAATTTATGATAGTGTAAAAGGATTAATGTAAAATATTTGGAAAGTGTATTTCTTTGTTTATTAAATTTATTTGCCACCCACAAGTATTGTGGCTTTATGTTGAACAAAAAATGCACTCAAAAGTTTTGTCTTCAACAGTTATTCAAAAACATATGACTGCTAGAAAGAAAGTTTAATGTGCATCTGTTTACTTTGAAAAATCACAAGATATAGCCTGAGCATTGACTATTTTGTAGCAATATTGAGTTGAAGGTTGATTATGGAATGTGAAAAGGGCAGTAGAATGAAAAAAGCACATATAGGAATAAAGGGAATGTTTGGTAATTGTTCCGGGTATTAGGAATATGATAATTATGTGTGATGTGTGTTTAGTTGTGATGATAGATAGATAGATAGATAGATAGATAGATAGATAGATAGATAGATAGATAGATAGAGGATAGGATGCATAAGGATTTCATTAGAGATGTATCATTCAGGAATATGAATGTCTATCTATGTTTTACACAGATGAGGGACTTTTGTTAGCAGAGAATCCAAATGATTTGTAGAGACTGTTAAATAGATTGTATGATGCCTTGAGAAGTATGGATCTGAAAATTAATATATTGAAGGTCAAGCTATTTATCAATAAATGAGAATGTAAGTTATGTACGCCTAAATAACCAAGAACAACTAGCTGAACATTTATTAAAAACTGAGAAATTTTAAAACATACACATGCTGTTAAAAAGACAATGGGGTCCTGTGGGAATTTTTTTTCCTTCAAAATATGTGAAAATATCTACATATAAAAATATGCTTTTTGCCTATAAGACCAGTGTGAAAGAATTCTATTGTGGCATTTGAATCACAGAGAGATAATTGAATGGGGATCAAAGTGAAAACAAATATATAAAGGAAGTGGGTTGAATGGGAAAGGAAGGGGAAGTTGAATCAACTATGGTTGGATGAAGTTGATACCATTCAACAGTAAGAAAGAGGTAGAAAGCTTAAAAAAAAAGAAAAAAAACATATTGTGCCAGACTTCTCCTATCAGGCTAATTAAAAAAGCACAGAAGATCCAAGAACTTTTGATAAGATAGTTTTATTACAGAAAACCTAAGCTTTTAAAAGAATTCTTAAAAGAATTTGAGTGACTGCTGGGTATCAAGTACAAGCTTTGTATATAATGACCAATATTCAGATTTCTTCTACTTCTTTATCTTACTAGTTTTATATGACGAACAACAATCAATGATCTTTTGAATGGGATATGTATTTTATATATCTGTTTCTGGATTTGGTACCAGTCTGGTATACAAAAGGTTGTTATCTTTTGACAACATGAAAGCTAACTCAGATTACATATGGACATAATGGGAAGGATGATGGTTTGGAAGGATAAAAAAAGTATTGCGGGTGGTGTTGCAATAAATAGCAAGGTGGTTTTTTTTCCTTTTCGTCTTTGTCTTCTAATTTCTTTTTACATTTCTTATATCTTTTCTACGCTTTGCAGAATTGCTTACTCCAAAAAGAACTAGCATGAAGGGTATTCATATATGCATATATTTCCAATAAATAATTGATAATATCTGTTGGTATTTGGTTGTGCTTATTTCCTGTGTGTGTGTGAGAGAGAGAGAGAGAGAGAGAGACTGAGACTGAGACAGTTTGAGGCATTGGCTTGTTTTCCATTAGGTGACTCAGTTTTAGAACCAGAATTAAAATTAAAATCTCATTTGCTTTGAAACCTTGTAGATGAATAGCTTAATTAGTTCTACAGTTTTCCCCTGTTAACTTTGTTCCGAGATATAGGAGGTTTTGTATCTAAGTCTTTGGCTAAGATGAAGAGGCAAATGGATACCACCACTAATAATTTTATTGTCCTTCTGCTTTTCCCAACCCTCCAGATGCCTGAGAAGTCCACTGTTGTTTTGGTCCCAGCTCCAACAACTGCTTCCTCCACGGGGAACGAGTTCTATGTTCCATCAGCCAAGCACAACAGCATTTTGCACTGATTGTTCCTTCCTCTCCACATGGCCTTTCTACTACTGTCAGCATACCTTCTGCTGACTCCTGCTCAGGCTGTTCCAGTTGAGAATGGGGCTCTCGTGGAGACGCTGACATCGCAAGTCCTACTCAGCAATAAGAGTGAACACTATTTAGCACAAGTGAGACCTCCTGGCACAAGCAGACAAATACCTCAGACGATTATCATTGGCGTGCGCAAAGGAGGGACCAGGGCCTTACTTGAAATGTTGGATGTTCACCCAAACATTGTGGTAGCAGCTACCGAAGTCCATTTTTTTGATTGGGATGAAAATTACGTGAAAGGCATAGACTGGTATAGAAGCCTGATGCCGTTTTCATATGAAAATCAAATAACTATTGAGAAAACGCCAGGCTATTTTACCTCGCCCCAGGCTCCCGAAAGGATTCACGATATGAATAGCTCTATTAAACTGCTGCTTATATTAAGAGACCCCACGGAGAGAGTTATCTCTGATTACACCCAAGTCTATTACAATAGGCTGGAAAACCACAAGCCTGTTCAGCCCTTTGAAGACATTGTTATAAAAAATGGAGCCCTTAATACCAAATACAAGGCTATCCAGAGAAGTCTGTATGATGTCCATATGGGGAGATGGCTTAAATATTTCCACTTGGATCAGATTCACATAGTTGATGGGAATACCTTGATCAGAGACCCTCTTCCTGAATTGCAAAAAGTGGAAAGATTCCTTAATCTGCCTTCCAAAATTTTGTCTTCAAATTTTTATTTTAACCAAACCAAGGGCTTCTATTGCATTAGGAGCGATGGAAGAGAGAGATGTTTGCATGAATCCAAAGGGCGGCCGCATCCTGTGGTCAACAGTACGGTCTTAGAGCAACTTTACTCCTACTTCAGAGAGCACAACGAAAAATTTTATAGAATGATTAATCATTCTTTTGACTGGCATTAGTAACTCCGATTTTGAAGAAAAGGGATTTCCTTGTAAACAGTCCTCGGATAAATTATTTTCAAGTTCTTCCTCTTAAATTCCGGGTTACATTCATTTTGATAAGAAGATGGTTATTTTCCTCCCTGAGAGAGAGTCTAGGCGTGCATTAATGTGCTCAAGCAAGATAGGCTTAACTTTGGCTTTTAATTACCGGAATGAACTTTGCACCAGCTTAAGTCTCCCGACCTCAGTGGAGTTATGTCAGAACTACACTTACATTGTCTGTTTTTATTCAGATTTATGAACAAAAGAAGCTTCGCAGAAAACCACTTTAACTGATGCTTTAAGAACGGATAGCTGAAATGATATTATTCTACTTACAGGTTTTGTTGGCTGCTGTTATTTTTCTATCCAGCTCCATGACAGTGGTACTGATTTTTAGATCTTTTCATACTGTAAGATAATTATATATTAGAAGAAAAGATGACTTAGTGGTTCCATTATATCATTTTATTTATTCAGTAAAATTATAACTGTAAAGTATATGCCATTTAAATATCAAAAGTGAGTTTAAACAGTTTTGGTTTATGTTTGGGTCCCTCTATGTAGAATATTTGTAATCGGTAACACAGTTATTATTCACGTAGGTTTTAAAAAAAATTATTAAGCTTTTAATATTCCCAATTGAAGAAAGACGGCTCTAAAGTAACACATTATACAGAGTAGACATCAGGAATTTTTAAGCTGTATTCTTAGACATCATATCAATTATGTAATCATATAATCATATAAATTATGATTAGATGATTAATCATATAAATTGTATGAGCCATCCATCATAAATGCATAATTATTAGTCTTGTTTGTATTTTGTAATCACTTGTTCCAATAGTTTATTAATTAATAGTGTTAATTTGGCACATTTATGAGAAAAAAAATTGCCTGCTCTCTCCAAAGTGTGGAATAATTTTTGTAATATCTATTTGAAGACCAGATGTATTCAAGTGCATAGTAACTTCATGTGGTATTGTATACTATACACACAATATTCAAAATAATCAAGTATGGGTTTCTGATTTATCTATAAAACTATACAATCTACATGGATGCATTAGGATTTGTTTATAATACATTTTTACTGGATAGTGTAACAGTCATCTCGGCTTCTCATATTTGCCATCTCGGGGGGGGGGGGTTAGATTGAGGTATAAACATATATCACTATCACACATTGTTGGCAAATGAAAATGTTTCGTTAGCAGCCAAGAAGGCAGACTTTACAGAAGAGGATGCTAATTTTTTGCAGGGCATAAAATTGTAGTTAGAAGATACTTTAACATTCACGTAGTCAATCTCCACTCAATGTAGAAAATTCAGTTTGTAGTATTGCTGGATGGCCTTTATCTAGATGGTCCTTAAAAAATTGAAATACATGAGAGATGTCTGAGACACTTAAACGGCTTGTAATGTCAATATTTTAAATACAGGTCTTAAATGTTTTAAATATATGTAGTCCTTGACATACAACAGTTCATTTAGATACTGTTCAAAGATACAACGGCACTGAAAAAATGACTTATGACCATTTTTCACACTTACAACTATTACAACATCCCCAAGGTCATGTGATCAAAATTTGGACTTTTGATAACTGGTTCATATATATGACAGTTGCAATGCCCCAGGCTCATGTGATCACCTTTTGCAAACTTCTGACAAGCAAAGTCAATGGAAAAGCTAGACTCACTTAGCAACCTTGTTGCTAACGTAACAAATGCAGTGGTTCATTTAACAAATACGTCAAGAAAGGTCATAAAATGGGGCAAAACTCACTTAACAAATGTCTCGCTTAGCCACAAAAATTTTGGGTTCAGTTGTGGTCATAAGTCAAGGACTACCTGTACTTATTTGAAATTTGTATTCTTATCATTTGAACCCATTGGTATTCTTTGTTCTTTCTAAATAAGAACAAAGATACCTCGCTTAGAGTTCTGAGATTGTTACATTACAGATAAAGAATGGACTGCAGTGCATCTAAAGATACTTTGGAGATATGAGGCTATACATATCCAACCAGACCTATTAAAATATTAGTTTCATTAATTGAAAGATTAACTTAAAATGGAAGCTGGCATGCTGCAAAGTAATTAATCAGCACTATTATTATCTTTTTTTACCAAAATGCCACTGAACCAAAAGAACTTGGTTGGAACTCTCTGTAGAGAACACATACAAAATAGAAACTAGCACCATAAAGAGCACATAGTACCTTTTCCAGTATACACTTTGATCAATCATGCAATTTACAATCTCTTTATACTGTCTACATTCAGAGGCTCTAGTTAAGTTGCAGCACATCAGATTTGTCACAAGCATCATTTTGCTAGATAAACTTTATATTTTTCTAATGAAAAATATTTTTGTATTACTTTTCCTGACAAAATCTTAATGCGGTAAAAAAAACACGGATGTCAAATTCGCCACATCACATTGCTGTCACATGATATTTCATGATGTTTTTCCCATTCACGGAACTGGGGTAGGCATGTCCTATGTGTGACACATCCAGCTCGCGGGCCACCAGTTTGACACCCCTGTCTTAGAACAGTAAAAAATAAATACAACTTGAACTGCTGCATAGAATGTAAAGCATTGGTGAGAATTTTAAAATTAACATGAATATCCAATGACATTAAACTATAGGGGAATATACAGGCATTTAAAGAATCATTTAAAGTCATGCCCCTAGCCTGTGGTGGAACAGTCAAGAAAGAGTGGGTCCTTGTGTCCACTAACCTAAAAGATCTCACCAAAAGACCTCTGGCCAGATTTTTAATTGCCTTTCTTAAATTCAGACAGGTTCCTGTAAGCACAGGCAGTCTTTAAAAAAAAAAAAAAACTAATTCCAAAATATGCTTAAATGTGCTTATGTTTTAAAATTAATTTTTAAGGTCCACTCAAATTTATTATGTCCAGACCAGAATATAAACCTAGTAAAAAAAATAAATAAGCTGTACTTTATTTGGCTCCAGAAATACAGCCAATACAGATGGTGCAAAATTTGTATTAGATGGTTTGATCTTCAGAGCAAGCATAGAGTGGAATTTGGTACCAATGAGGGCCCTGAATTGTCTTTTAAATAACTTCTTCAAACAATATTATAGCAGTTAAACTGTATATAACCAGATCTCATCTCACAAGGACTGGGAAGAATGTGTTTGTTCAAATGATCAGAAAGGGTTTAAATTTAACCCTGAAAATCAGAGTTAAATACTTCAAATAGAACGTACTGTATACTAGAATTATAATGGGGCCTGTAAAGCCACGTAACTGCCTCAGAATCTGCGGGGGGGGCGGGGGACATTTCAAAGAATGCGTTGTCCAATAAATTCCCAAGTTGGTTCCCTGATATTTTGTCATTCAAAAATGGACAAAGGTTTAAATGGACCAGTTGTTCTTGATCTGCTCTCAACAGGCAGACTAGAAAATAAAAATGGTCATAGTTGTAAGGAGAATGGTCAGCCATTTGTTGGAAATGGCACACGGTTTCCTGTTTGGGCAGATCCCTTCCAACTCTGTTGTTCTGTTATTCTATTAAAGGTGACTATATAATGCTTTAAAGAAAACTAACGTTTTAGTTAGAGGTTTATCTTGAATTTCAAAAAGCAGATTTCAGTAATCGAATGATAATAAGACCCCATGGCAGGAGACCCAACAAAGAAGAGATCTCAAGATGGATAGCAAAAAAAAAAAAAAGTACTAAATGCACAATAGCAAATAATTTAACAACAAAAAAGCAGCAAAGCTTTGTAATGACAAAAAAAATAGAAGATGGCAGAAACCAACGTAATTGCACAAAAAACACAATATTCTGAAAATCAAAACAGACACACAGAAGAAGAAGAAGAAAATAATAAGCCACTTCTCTTCAGGGGGAGAGGAAGAAGATTTGGTGAATCACAGTTTGACAGCACTTAGGAAGTCTCTAGAGCCAGACATAAAGTGATTGGTGATAAATCATCTTGAAAACACTACAGTGGTTAATAGAATTCAACATGGATTTCTCAAGAGCGACTCTTGTTGGAGTTACCTGACACCATTTCCGTGATTATTGGATATATTTCTTTGTGGACTGTGAAACACTATAAACATAATGTATCTTCATTTTGACAAAGCAGTTTTAAATTAACTTTTATTGAAGAATTTTACACAATAATAAAAGCAGTACAAATTTAAGAAAGAGGAAAAAGAATAAAGACAATAGATAAAGAAAGGAAAAAGGCAAATGTATGAAGAAGCAGCTTCCGATTTTCTTTATAAATATATTTATCATCTGTTTTTTCCCTTCTTCCCATATTTTACCCTTTCTAATAATCAAATCCAGGGTTTTTTATGTTTTCAGCAAAAAGTCCAGAAAAGGTTTCCATTGGTAATAAAACATTTATAAATTGTTTTATGATTAGCAAAATGGCTCCTTCCTCTACTTTGAGTCTGTTGTTCAGGATGTGATTTTTTCCAAATAAGGCACAGCAGTGAATTAATTGAAGATGCTAGGACAGATTCCTGATCAATAAAAGTATCAGCTCCCCCTGAAAGTACAGAACACATGGAACCCCTGTACTCTAATTGCATCCCACATCAATTTTGCTCCTTCAGTTTTCCCCCATTACAAAACTTCTGTTATCTGGACTGTGACTGAACACATCAACCTCAAAATTGTTTTCAGTCATCTGTCCAATGTTTCCCTGGTATTAGAGGAAAAAGAAAATAATGCTGAATGTCACTTATATGAAGATGGCTGTTTTAATCTGAAGCTCCTCATAAAACATCTCAAATATAGGCATTTAAACGAGAAACTGGATCTGAGGGCCATCGGAGCAGAAGAACTTCCCACCACCACCTGTTGAGTAGCTACTCTAAAACCATAACATAATTTCTTGAACTTTGCTGCTGAGGACGTTTTGAACTTTGGGTCTCTTGGTGGTGTTATCCCGAACCTACCTTCTAAATACTAAGTCATGTTGATGCAGTTTTGCATTGAACTACACAGCTAAGTTTGTTGGATTTTTTATTCTGTAGCGGTAGGTAAAAGGACAAGCAAAATTCCTATCAAGCTATAGACCCCTTCCCATGAACCACTCTGTTGCTTCTTGGTGTATGATTGGAGCCTTCCTACTTATTGATTAGGATGGCTGGATTGTAGCCTTTTCCATTGAATACGGGAGACTTCCTAGAACAATCAAAACCTTTTTCTAGCCTAGCATCTTGTTACCTTCTGTGCCCCCCAAAAAATAAAAATAAAAATCCACCAACAACCTTACAAGCAGAGCATGAATACAATGACATGATCCATTTGATAGTTCATTACTCATTTTAGTGTAATTACTTTCTTGATTCTGTTTTTTTTTTTTTAATAAAATAAGCAAAGGTATTAAAAATGGCATTGGCAGTCATACTTTCTGAATTTCACCCAATTGTTGACAGCATTCTCTTGAGTTTTCTTTTCCTGACCAGCAATATTTAAAATTACCATAATCTCTATTTTCTGTTTGTCCCTCATAGTTAGAATAGAATAGAATTCTTTATTGGCCAAGTGTGATTGGACACACAAGGAATTTGTCTTCAGTGCATAAGCTCTTCATGTAAATAAAAAATACATTCATCAAGAATCATAAGATAACAACACTTAGCAATAGCTATAACATACTGTACTAAATAAGCAATCAAAATCATATTACGAAGCTAAATAAAACAATATAATCATGAAGATAGAAGCAACAAGGTTATAGATATAAGTAAAAGGAGACAGGTAATAGGAAGGATGAGAATAATAATAGTAATTAGTTTGACAGTGTTTTAGGAATTAATTGTTTAGCAGAGTGATGGCATTCAGGAAAAAACTCCTTGTGTCTAGTTCTGGTGCGCAGTGCCATATAGCGTTGTTTTGAGGGTAGAAGTTGAAACAGTTTATGTCCAGGATGTGAGGGGTCTGGTCTGTAGATATTTTCACAGTCCACTTTCTGCCTCATGCAAGTATACAGATTCTCAATGGAAGTCAGGTTGGTAGCAATTATTTTTTTCTGCGGTTTTAATTATCCATTGAAGTCTGGTTTTTTCTTGTTTGGTTGCAGACCAAACCAGACAGTTATAGAGGTGCAGAGGACAGGCTCAATAGTTCCTCTCTAGAACTGAATCAGCAGCTTATGGTCCCTAATAATTATTATAATTAATAACTGGGACAACATTTTCCCTGGGAGCTGTCACCAATAGCTATTATACTGAGCCTTCGTGTTAGCTATTAGAACTACCTGGTGATTATGACTGCAGTTGTTGCACATCTCATTTGAAGCAACCTGCTTTCTGGGCAAAAAACATTGCTTAGCTGCCAGGAAATGTAGCCCATGCCTGAGGCAGAGTCAAAGCTATTATGCCTCAAAACAGTAGGAACAATGGTAATTTCCCCTAACTTCAGATATACTACCCTCCGGAAAGATTAGAGCTTGGCTACCATTGTCCTTTTGGCTACCATAGGTAGGAATAACAGGAATTAAAATTCAACATGTCCAGAAGGCAAAGACTGAGAAAAGCCAGAGAAACATTAGCTCCAGTGATCAGTAGTGGATTTTTTCATGGAATCACATAAAAGGGACTCTGGTCCTGTGACATAGAGCAGCTGTGCTGTATGTTGACCAGTGCCAGCCATGAATATGGGTAGTCCTCGACTTACAACACTTCACTTAGTGACTGTTTGAAGTTACAGCAGCACTGAAGAAAGTCTGTGGAGATTCTCAGTCATCCAAGTCATAAGGTTGTCCCCAAGGTGCTTTATTTCAAGAGGCAAATGGCTTCCTGGCTTTTCTTTGAAGACGTTTCGCTTCTCATCCAAGAAGAAAGTGACTTACGACCGTTTCTCACACAACCATTGCAGCATCCCTACGGTCATGTGATCAAGATTCAGGTGCTTGGCAACTGGCTCATATATATGATGGTTGCGGATATCCTGGGGTTATGTGATACCCTTTTGTGACCTGACCAGCAAACTGAGGAAGCGGGATTCACTTAATAACCTTCTTACTAGCTTAATAACTGCAGTGATTCATAGAAAGAAAGGTTGTAAAATGAGGCAAAACTAACTTAACAAATGTCTCACTTAGCACATGTAGCCCTAAGTTGAGGACTACTTTTAATGGTTGTGATTACTTATTGGTGGGCAGTGAAACAGTGGATAGGAACTACCATTGCTGTTTTGTGAGCTTGCTCGCTCTATTGTGATAGATAGATAGATAGATAGATAGATAGATAGATAGAAGCTTTATTATACAGATAGTCCTCGACTTACAGCAGTTCATGTATTGACAGTTCAGTGTTACAATGGCACTGGAAAAAAGTGACTTATGACCATTTTTCACATTTATGCCTCTTGGATCATTCCCGTGGTCCTGTGATCAAAGTTTGGATGTTTGTCCCAAAGGTGCTTTTTTCAAGAGGCAACTGGACTTTCTTGTTGACCTGGATGACTGAGAATCCCCATAGACATTTGGATGGTGGGCAAATGGTTCATATTTACGATGGTTGTAGTGCCATGGGGTCACGTGAACAGCTTTTGTGACCTTCTGACATGCAAACTCAATGGGGAAGCTAGATTCACTTACCAGGCATGTTAATAACTTAACAGCTACAATGATTCACTTAACAACTGTGGCTAGAAAGGTCATGAGATGGGGCAAAACTCACTTAGCAACGTTAATTTTGGCCTCGATTGTGGTCCTAAGTTGAGGGCTACCATTAGTTATGCTTTCTACAATGCTTCCAGAATACAGCCTTCCAACTGTTTTATTAAACTTACCAAAGTATAAGATAGAAATGAAAATGAAAATAATGGGGGAAGGAAAAAGAGAAAGAAAGAAGAGTAAAGTGGGAGGAGAGAAAAGCATTGATTTCCAACTCTCTTTAGAGCAGTAGAGTAAGAATGCTTCCAACTGTTTAAGGCACTCCCAAGATTTGGCATGCAAATGGCCACTATTGCCCTATCTCAAAGGTGTCAAACTCAATTTCATTGAGGGCCGCCAATAGGTTGTGTTTGACCTTGGAGGGCTGGGGGCTTGGCCACAGTGAGTATGAGTGAGCTCAACATCACTCGTGTCAGGGGTACCTGTGGTGGCCAAGGGGTAAAGCAGGACTTCCCTGAGACCCTCGCTCACCCTTATTATAATCTTCCCCCCTTTTCGTCTTTTTTCTTCCCTCTTCATTCTTTTTTCTTCTTCCTTTGCATCTCTCCTTATTTTTCCTTCCTTGCTCTCTTCCCATCATTCCTTCTTTTTCTTTCCTCTTTCCCTTTCTCCTTTCCTGTCCCTCCTTGCAAGCTCAAATGCCAAAAGGGGAAACATTTCTCCTTTTGTTTTAACCGTGTTTTGTTTGAGCCGTGGTGGTGTAGAAGGGTAATGCCTCCTTAAGTACTACCAGCTGCCTGCAATTAGTGCAGGTTCGACTCCCACCAGGC
>JANHFR010004935.1:60730-70976 GCA_032468015.1 Mimophis mahfalensis | reverse complement strand
AACGCTGGCTGGGGAATTCTGGGAGTTGAAGTCCACGCATCTTCAAACTGCCAAGGTTGAGAAACACTGATCTAGTGCTTTCTAGTTTTTCACCTCAGCCCCCATCACCCTCAACAGGCAGAGCTAATGGCAGTAGTTTGTTAAGGTGGTTGTCCAACATGCTGGAAGACAACAGTTATTGAAGTGCGCTATTTTAGTATGCGGTAAGTAAACTTCAACTATACAGTGTGTTCTTGTCACTGGTTGTCCCTTCCAGTATGAATCGTGGATATTAAGATTTCTATTGCCAAATCTTAAAATACCAGAATGATGAATATATTCCATTTTTAGAAATTTGGTTAAAAGTCAGGAGATGGTATGTATGCAAGTATTACAGTTTTATTGATTAAAAATAAAGCGATAATATCCAATTTGTATTAACTATTTCATTATTTTAAGAAACCCCAATCCCAAAGGTTTATTCAGTTTGTAAAATTTGGCAAAGAAAGCATGGAAGCCTGTCCATTTTTGTAGAACCCTTTGGCAATGATAGATCATTACAGATGACTTGGAAAATTACTGGACTCATTTGGACACATTAGGATTTTCCAAATCATTACCTTTAACTTTTCCTTCTTCTTCTTAGACATTGTCATGACTTCTTTTTGATTTTCAGGTTTACTCTTACCCCCTTAAATAGTTGTTTCTAGAATTTTATTGACCATCTGATCTGTTACTCTCCATATCAAGGTATTACCTTCAATTATTCTTTGCTCTTATGCTTGACTCCACTCACTAGTAGTAATAATCTGGAAATATACCTGGAATATGTAATAGCCTAAATGCCATCTCTCCTGGCCATCTTGCATGGTGTATATGTGCTATATAGTATATACTATAGGCATATGGAATTGTAGTTAATTTAAGGAATACAGGATGCAGACTGGATTCATTATCATGGGTGAGAGAAACTCAAACACTATGTATTTATGTTAGGCATTCCTAAAAATTAAATGCAATTTCAGAAAGGCAATGCTTGTGCAATTCCTATTTTAATATACTGGAAATCAGATCAGTTTTATCTGGAGAATGAGAATAGGTAACCCAGCAACAAGTAAAAGGTTGAAACATGATTAGTGTTACACAAAAGTAGATTATCAGGTGAAGAGCTGTTTCAGCTTGGTGGCAACACAATCACAACACTGGATTTGAGAAATTTGTTCACATTTCTTCCTATAATTCCTGAGTATATCATAGGGCTTATTTCCAGATATTCCCAAAGTTGCATTATCCAAGTTGTTTTTAATTTGCTATTGAAGGTTATCTGGGAAAGACATACATTTTTGTATGTGTGAAAGTATGCTATGCATGTATGTGTGTGTGATGTGCATGTAACTGATGATATGGGCCACAGTTTAGCCATGATCTGGATGGAATAATTTCTTGGAAAACCCTTATTTTTTAATCCCAATCCCCAGGGGAAAGAACAAAACCCAAAGGTATCCAAAACATTTTATCAAAAGGTGAAAACCAATAAATGACTAAAGCAGTTCAAATAAAAATAGAATTTTTATTAGGTGGAAATCAACATCATGAACAAATGAATGTGAAATTCCAAAATATAGTCTAACCCTGAGTTCATCCATAACTTTTATTCAACATTTATTAGTTTAAACATATTATCTGTATTTAGCCCATGATATTTAAACAGAAGCAGAGCAATCCCCAAATAATCAGTCTTGCTCCTGGAACATATTTCCAAGATACAAAAGGAAATGACCATTTTAAAGCCACTTTATTTAAAGTGCTAATGTTTTATCATTAGGTGGCTGACTTTTCGATGTAAAATTGAAAGAAAGCTAAAAGCAGAGTCAAAGCTTGGTAGTATTTTAATATCATAGGAAAAGAAAAATTGTTAGTGGTAATAATATAGAGTACATCATTGTAATTAGAGATAATAGAGTGAAATCCATTAGGCTTTTATCCTGACCCTGCCAATTCTTTTGCTTGGCAGGGGCAAGGTTATTATGGGAGCAGCTCACTTAAAAGTGAAGAACAATCTTTCCCCTAAGATAAAAAATAGTGAATCCCTAAGGTAATTGGGAGAGAGTCTGGTGTAGTGGTTAAAGGCCTTGAATTAAAGTCAAAAGAACAAGGGGTTCTAATCCAAACATATCATGGAACTAGTCACGGTCAACCCTAGGAAGAAGGTAAAGCAAGCCACTTCCAAAATATTGCCAAGAAAAAATGCACCGGACTTGTTCAAGGCCATTCAAAGGAATTCATTTCCATTTAAGGTAATTGGCAGAGACAAACCAGCCCTGGTTTCCAAGTTCCTTGTAGGCCCATCACAGGAAATAAAATGCACTGTACAGGAAGTCCCTTGACTTACAACAGTTCATTCAGAGACCATTCAAAGTTACAACAGCCCTGAAAAAAGTGACATGACCCCTTTTCACAGTTACAACCATTGCAGCATCCCCATGGTCACGTGATCAAAATTTGGATGCTTGGGAACTGGTTCATATTTATGACGGTTTCAGTGTTCCGGGTCATGTGAGTATTTTCTGAGACCTTCTTACAAGCAAAGTCAATGGGGAAGCCAGATTCACTTTACAACCGTACTACTATCTTAATAACTGCAGGAGATTCACTTAACAACAGTGGCAAGAAAGGTCATAAAATGGGGCAAAATTCACTTAACAAATGTCTGGCTTAGCAACAGGAAATTTTGGGCTCAGTTGTGGTTGTAAGTCAAGGACTACCTGTACAACCTTTAACTTTTACCTCTATAACAACCCTTTTTCTTTCTATTTTTCCTGATAAAAAGGGTTAGAGGCCTCAAGCACTTTTTTCCCAGAAACTTTTTTTTAACTATCTATTGAGCAATGCAAATATTAAGTCAATATGTGACAAGATGTGGGTTTAACTAGCAGGTATTTGGAGGCGGGAAGAGGAGGGTTAAGATAATAATGCTATATACTATGAGACTATGTATATATATTTTTAAATCCTGGCTTTGTGCCTAGATGGTGTTCAAGAGAGATAACAAAACTCTTACCAGAACACCAAATTGGATAAAAAACAATTAAAGCTATCACAAACTAGTTTAATATGGAAAGCCTGGCTAAAGTGAAGACATCTGACTTCTTTTCTAAAGGGAGAAAGAACAACTGAATACAATTCTTGTGGGAATTGATTCTATCACTTGAAAGAACTCAAGAAAGAAGAGAAGGAGGTCATTTTTAAAGGAGATTTGCCTTGCTACCCAGATCGATTTCTCTCAAGTTTATCAACCGGTTGGATATTTATGACTTATCTAGCACCCATGTAACCTTAGGGAGCACGTAGAAACATTATTATCTCCGCTTCACTAACTCAGCTCTGGATTATGACCGCTCTGACCTAGAAAATACAGCTGTAACAAGCATTATCTCAATAATGCATAAGTCTGAACAATTAAAGCACATAATAACTATTACAATTATAGTTCTCTCTCCATGCCAGCTGATGTTTGCATAGCTACAAAGGCAAGTGGTTCCCATACAGATCCCTGAGCAAAAAAATATGGTTCATTGAGCACTTATGTTCCGTGTAGAAGGCCCAGATTCAAATTGCAGCATTTTCACAGAGGGCTAGAAAAGTTAATGCTTTAAAACTCAAAGAGATGCTGCCAGGTATGATCACAATGAGACTCCTGTGGCCTGATTCAATATATTTTACTTTCATATATTCATATTATTTTCAGCATCTCCACAATGGACCCCAAATTAACAATACTTAACAATAAATTAATGTATTGGGTCAGTAACACTAATGAAAAATTAAGATTGGAGAGAGCCTATGAACAATATATATATTTATATATGTTCATTACGAAAACAAATACATTGTAATATATATACATATCTGATTTGTTATTAGTTGTGAATAAGGGCCATTTTTTTCTAGCAGAATTAAATAGAACTTTCTTCTTACTGCTTCTGCAGTGTTACAAACACATGGCTCGTAACTTATGTGCGATGTCTTTATTGCACAACTCTGATAACAAAACATTCTTTAACTCCTTATCAAGCATAAGCTAATTTGAGGAACCCATTTAAGAACAGCTTTCCCCAACAACAGCTGCCTTTGATGCATCCAGGAAAAAAAACACCTTTGTTGTCTGCATACTTCCAGATCAAGTCCTCCTTTGTATCACAAAGATCCTCCAGATCTTGTTGAAGCTATTACCTATACTGCACATATTGTCTTCACATAAGTATCATTTCCCTGCTGACTCAATATGTAAATGTCTGTGCAAAAAAAAAAAAAAACCCACAAAAAAACCCCCCACAACGCTCTTTGCAGCATATGTGTCCAGGACCAAAAATTTCTATAGCTCTTGGTAATCACTTGATGAAAAAAAAATAGTGCAAATTGACTGTTATTGGTCATTAAAGTCCTTCACAGAGTCAAGAACAGTGTTCTTGGGTCTTGGTAGCCCACAAAATAGGGAATAGGCATTGGCCAGATAGCACCTGGCTGTCCTCCAGGAGTATTTCTGGGATCCAGGTTGGGAGTGGGCACTGGAGGAAAAGGAATGCCAGAAGAATCCCTCCTGGTGAAAGTCTGTTGAGGTGGTGAATAAACATAGGACAAGGGACCACTTTGAGGCCCAAAAGGGAGGTGACCATAAAATGGTACGCCATGGAAGGATGATTCTGGCCTCATCTCCTGCAGCTGACGCTTCAGCTTCATCCGTCGGTTCTGGAACCATGTCTTGATCTGCAGAAATAGAAAGAAAAACAGGATGAATGAGTGCTACTTCTGCTGACTGCCACCTGCCTGCAATTTGGCAGTTCTCAATTTGGCAGAATCTCACCAGGCTCAAGGTTGACTCAATGGGTAAAATGAGGACCCAGATTGTTGGGGGCAACATGCTGACTCTGTAAAACCACTTAGAGAATGATGTAAAGTGGAGAGTCCCATTCTGCTCCCTTTATATTTCAACAGAGTGAAGAAACAAATGCTAATATCCAGTGTTAGGATATATAATGGTAGCTCTGATCAAGATCTGAAATGAATACTGCTTTATGATGTTATAAAACTTGGTGCCATCCAGATGCACAAAGGCAACAAAACCAGCTTAGAATTCTTAACCACCATAGCTGAAGGCAAACTAGGTATGGCTGTTGTAATACATTAGGACAATGTTTCTCAACCTTGGCAGTTTGAAGATGCGTGGACTTCAACCCCCAGAATTCCCCAGCCAGCATCCAGGCATTTTCAAACTGCCAAGGTTGAGAAACACTGCATTCATTCTCCACACAGAGAATGAAAATGTGGTAAGGAATGAATATCCCTCTCTGTGCATTGAATGACAGCCATTCGCCCAATAAAATAAACCTATCCACCAAAGAAGCAGTTACAACGCTGGTTAAAAATTCAGTTCATACTCATCTGGATGAAGGTTCTGCTAAATCGGCTTAGCCTATCTTAAAGCCCAAACACCTGTCCTTAAACCTTGCTTGAAAACTCCCATTTTCAGATCTCCTTTCCCTTCCCACTGAAAGGGTGATAGGCCAAGAAATTCTGGCAAAATTAGAGTAGGGTCCAGAATGCTGATGATTATGGAAAGATGTCCTTTCTTACAGCTTGGGAATAGAAGACCTCTTTCTCCCCCACACAACCACACCACAAAAAGAAATATCTTTCGACCGGCTTCTCGCATTACCTGGACTTCAGAGAGTTGCATTTTGCTGGCCAATTTGCGCCTTTCCGCCGCTCCCAAGTATTTGTGCCGCTTGAAGGAGCTCTCCAGGGTGTTGATCTGTTCCAAGCTAAAAGCGGTGCGCAAACGGCGAGTGTTCGCATTTCGGCCTCCGCCGTCGTCTGAAGTCTGGCACTCGGAGAAGTTGCCTTCGCCGTCGGACCCGCACTCCGTAGTGCTCCACGGCATTTTGGGAGCAGCTAATGATTCCGAAGAAAAATAGAATAAGGGTCCCGGGTTAGAGGGGCAAACCGTTTCCCGGTTTTTCCTCCCCTAACAAAAGCGTCTGGGTTTCCCGATCTATTGCCTAGAAATGGGCTGGGCCGCAACCCTCCCCAGATAGGCCGGCCTATGACGTCGCTTAACCAATAATTGAAATTACAGACCCGCGAATCTGGGGCGCATTTGACTGAGGAAGGTTGGAGAAGCGCATTTCAGAAACGTTTGCATGTTAAGAAAAATATGGAAAGGCAGCAGCGTTCACGAACGTGGCATAAGGGGCCCCCAAGCGGGCCCATCTCCTCCTTCATGCAATTTAGAACCTATTCAGATTTATTAAAAATTATCTTAGAATGGGAAATACATGGAACCACTCCTTCCTTAACGTGAACCTTAGGACTTATTTTTTTTTTTAAATGAGTCTTTAACCTTGCTCCTGTCGCTGAAAGCGCAAAGAGAAACTCCCAGCTTCCAGTTTCACTCCTCTTCCGCTTAGGTTGCCCTACTAGTAAGCGTAGAGGCGGCGGGGTTGAATTTCCCGGAGCTCAGCGAGTCTAGTGCTTGTTCTAATAAGCCCAAAATCAGGCAACGCGATTTACCCAGTTTCCTTCTACATGTAGCAAAGTTTCCAAAGTTGAGGCTACTGATTTAATCTGACCCAGGCCCTCCTCAATCCTTACGCAAAGAAGCAACATCTTCTCTGGAAGAAGGCAAGGCTAATGTTTCAAGAGGTTGTAAATCTCCCTGAGTCTCCGGAGAAGGGCGGCATATAAATGGAATTAAAAAAAAAAAAAGGCCTGGAAGGCTGAAGCACATCACTCGGCTCTTTCTTTCTTTCTTTCTTTCTTTCTTTCTTTCTTTCTTTCTTTCTTTCTTTCTTTCTTTCTTTCTTTCTTTCTCTCTTTCTCTCTGTCTCTCTCTGTCTCTCTCTCTCCCTCCCTTTCTCTTCCCCCCTCTTCTCGCTCTCCCCGCTCTTTTATTTTAGTTAAAACACGACAACCGGGAATCTCCAACCGGGACATCTATCATACTCTGACTCTAGAATCCCATCGTCCTAAGAGTAATGGAAGCTGCCTTCTATGCTTCCGGAGGGAACTGGAGCACCCAACCTCTTCTCATCCTATTCTCTGCTTACCGCCCGATCTAAAACACGACACCCCGAGGCCTAGGTCTTAGCCAGTCCTGCACCCGATGCCTCCATCGGTCAATCCCGGGGCTCTCCCCCCGTTCTAGCCCTATCGTTGCCCGCCGGCGCCGCGGCCAGAGAGTTTAGCGGGAAACCCCACTCGCGATCTGCGCTAGGAAGGTACCTGTGGACGAGGAAGGCAAGGGCGGCTTGCTCTTCTGGAGCGAAGGGAGAGGCCCCGGGGGCTGCTCCTGTGAACTGAGGACCAGTTTGATCTCACTCGGGATCTTCTTCTCCCTGGCCGGAGAATCCTCCTGCTGAGCCCGGCCGGCTTCGGATGGGGCGGCCTCCTTGGTTTCTGGCCTGCTCTGGGCTTGCCTGCTGCTGGGCCGGCTGCTTTGAGAGAGCCATTCTACGGAGAAGGGAGCCTTGGTCATGGCGCGGGGGCTTCGGGCTGTGTGTCCAGGCTGGGCGTGCCCTGCCGCGTCCCTTCCCTTATGAGCCGCGGCCCCGAGGCAGGCGCCGCTGGAGTAAACAAACATCAAAGGGGCAGATAAGCGTCGTCTAATTATCATCGGGCCTCCCCCGACAAAAGAGGCTGTTCACACATTTTCCAAAAGCCGGCCCAGGCTGGCTCCAAGGTGTCTGCCGAGGGCTCAGGTCGCTCTGTGGTAAGCGATTTACAAGCCCCGTCATATCCTTTGCCGCTCGGTCTCATCAGCCCCACCGATTGCCCCGGCTGTATGGGAGGGGCGGCTTCAAAAGGCCATCGGGGAACAGTAAAATAGTCGCCTGGCTCAAGAGGAGATTTGGTTGGGGCCAATTTTCTTCACATCCACATTTCGCAACCCTCTTGCTTGCTTAAGGAGTTTTATCAAACAGGAGCATGATTCGCGTCCAGTCCTCCTGGTTGCCTTGCCTTAAAAGAGCTGTCAAACTCATTTGGTGGGTTTGGGGACACACACACACACACACACACACACACACACACACACACACACACACACACTGAAAACTGACTGCCTGTGGCCTTGAGATCATTGGAAATGGCTTCACAGACCTCTTTTCTGTTCCTCTGCCACCTCAGTTTACTTCATCCTCGCACCTCAGTTTACTTCATTCTCCCTCACAACCTGTACCAGTCCCTTCCCTCCACATGTCAACAATTTGGAGTTAGATGGAGCCAATGTCAGTGCCTGACATTCTCTCTCTCCCTCTCTTCCTCCCAGCTAACAATGGTAATTCATTACTTAATAAAGAAGATAGGGGTTGTAGTAATTCTCTATCACTCCTTTCTCAGAGGACTTCAGGTACCTCTGGAGCTGCTGTTTCAGATTTGACCCTCACAAATGGCATCTGAGAGAGGGGAGCTGTCAAAAGCGATTGCTTCCAGGATTATTCTATACCCAGCAGTAACATCACGTTGTGGATTTTCTAAAACAAGTGTCAAAACCAACACTTGAGCACCAGAAAGTGCTGCAGAAAACATTTCCTTTCACTTCCAACAATGTTCCCACAAGCTATTCTCATCACAAAGTTGTTGTTTTTTTCCCTTGGAAAAGGCACATAGTTCAATGCTATGTGTCCTCTTTGAACAAGGAAGTCCCCCATTCAGACCCCCTAGAATGTTTTTCCCAGTCTTTCTTCCTACCCTTCCAATTGTGCTAGGGTTACAACTACCATAATTGTTATTCCAATACAATTGGAAAGCATAGCTTAGAGAAAACTCTGTAGCATCTTCAGGATAGAGGGATCAAGAAGGGAATTACAAGCTGACGTTACCTAATTTGAAATGACAGAGTTATTCAGAAAAACCTAAGGTTGGAAAACAGAGCAGGATGGGAAAATCTCAAAAGAAAGGATTTCCAAATTACTTTGTTTTTCTATTCAAAATACAGCATAAATAGCCTAATCTTAAGTTTGTTTTGCATGCTTTCAGTGGGTTATTTGCAAATTAATACAAATAGGAACTGCATTAGTAAAAATATTTTTCTGGATCTCCAAGTGGAAAAAGTGGATCTTTCCATTGAAATCTTTTGATCCTTTCTCAACAATGAGAGCATCTACAAGTGGCTCCTCATTGTGATGTGTTGGGTCTCCTGGAATGCTTACCTTCTTAGTCTTGGCAAACTTGAGAGGCAAGATCAATAATACCAGTAGCAAAGTTTAATGGCTACATTAACCTTGAGACAAAAGTGCTTTGTCCAGATGTGGATTTTGTATGTTGGATGGCCATCTCTTTGCTCTTTGTTGCAATACAAATAAATGAAGACTAGACAGACAGAACTTTGTCATGATCATCTTAACACCATTCATCAGATTAGAAAGGAATTTTCCTTCAGGCTATGCACTATAGATCAGATCAATGAATTTTGCTTGGGATTTTTCCAGAGTAGATGAGTTTCACAAGTGTGGAAACTTAATTTTTCTTTAGGGGCTGTTTTTCTCCCGGGCAAGATTAACTGGAGAATTTTAAGCACTTTTCCCATCCCCACCCCACTCCCAAACAGAACATAACTCACCTGAGTTGAATGTAGCAATATCATTTATGGCCAACTTTCTCTGTAGTAAACCTGTCTTTCTGCCTAAGTTGTCCAATGATCTCTACTCCTGTATACATGATGGTGATCTTGGTGTTCCAAGTTGTTGCCTAATCCTTCATCTAGATTTCCTGACAAATATATTTTATACCATGGGCACAGATGCAGTATAATAGAAATTGCTTAAGAGCTTACAAATAGGAGCACATGAGCAATGAGCAACAAACAAGCCACAAAGCGATGCACACAAAAATCAGACACAAAATGTTACCGCATGATATTCTAACTGTGATAAGGCAATGTAGCTTTAAAATTATGATCAATTCAACATCTTCTTTCTTCTGTTTGATATTTCTGGGGTTTTAAAGGGAAAACAGTGGGTTCAGCTGACTGTGGGAAATTTAATGTCAAAATGCAACACTAGTTCATGTAAAGTAGTCATTTGTCACAAAAAGTCTTCTTGGACAGAAGTTATTTTATGTGATAACTCTGTTCTGGACTCATTATACAAAAATGCTTATATAATGGTTTGATGAATTCCTTTTTCTCCTCCACCCCTCTCTCTTTCTTTCTCTCTCTCTCTCTCTCACACACTTTTTAAAAAAGAACTCTTTGGACCAGTTGATGAGG
>JANHFR010004934.1:70779-83334 GCA_032468015.1 Mimophis mahfalensis | reverse complement strand
TAAGAAGCTAAGCAGTTCTTCAGTTAATCATAGTTAAATCTAATAGTAGTCAGCTACTACTACAGATACATCACATCAAGCTGTATTAGTTCAACGACAATAATGCTACTACATAATTAACATTGCTATTTCTCCCTCAACATTGCTACTTCTTCATCAACATAACAACGGTCTTTCAGCTCTCTCTTAAATACACCTGGCTAATCAGCAATTAACATGATGTCATGGCAAAACTTCTTAAAGTAATAGTATCCTAATTCAATATATTGCCTACCCAATAAGTTAGATATTAGCAGATACCTAACACCCAGTTCCAGGATGCCAGACACACTTGTAGAGCTGTTTTATTGACAAATATTCACAGAAGCCACGAGGTGGCTAAGCTTACAGAAAGGAAACCAAAAGTAGTGCATGCAGAGTAGACACGAGTAGCAGGAGAGCTTTCCATATACAGTGATTGAATCAGCGAGCGCCCTCTAGGGCAGTTGGTCAAGCTTTTATAGTCTAACACTTAACAATGATAGACAGCTCACGAGGCTGTCTTGTGACCAGGGTAGTTGGGCTTGCACCTGCTGGTGCCAGACTCCCTGTCTCCAAGCTGTTAGTGTGGTGTGGCCTAAAAACACTGTCGGCCATTTTAACCGCATCTATCAGCATACAAGAATTATTGTTTTTTAATGTGGGAATGTTAAAATATTAACATTACTCTTCCCCTGTCCTGAACCCTGCCCGCTAGTCATCTCTGTGTTGTCCAATAAAGTACAAATTAGTTATTTTGCTAATGATTCTGAGGTTTGGCACCTCTTTGATGGGTAGTCACATTCCTTTCCCATGCCTCTGTCCTTGGATCTCTCAAGCAATGCCTCTGGTGGGCTCTTGGTTTCTGTTTCCTCCCATACCCCCCTCCCTATAGCTCCTCTTTCCCCCCCACCCCCGCCCTAGGGGATTTTAAAGCAGGCTGCCATAAAATTAGTGCAGTGAAATGGCAGATTTGACAACTGTAACACATCTGCTTTGGGGTGCAAAAGGGCTGTTTGCATTGACTTTTCTGCAGAAGGCAAGTCCATCCATTATGTATCCTGCTGCCAACAAAAGACACTGAGGGCACTACCAAACTCTAATAGTCACCGAATTGGAATAAACTGACCAGCAGCACATTGCAATGCGCGCAATGCCCTGCCTGTCTCTTTCCTTGTAAGCAAGCAGCAAGATCTGTCCTGTGTTTCATTTTAAGAGTTTAATCCATCTGCAAAATCCTGCTATTAGGTGGATTAGAAAGTTATGATAATAGAAACTAGGGAGTTGAAACTGCCATGAAGTACGCAGACATGTGCAATATAAATTTCTTGTTACAAAAGGGCAAGTGAGGAGAAGTTTCCTGTTATTTTGTGGGTGAGAGCTAGCAGAGAGACACTGGTACTATATCTACAGTATGTTATGGTAGGAGGACCATAAACATCTCTGAGGGTTAAAAATGGTCCTATTCAATTCTCAAAGATACAGGATCTCTCCAAATACTCAAATGACTTTCCTTGTGCTGTGTTTTGGTAGCAGAGAACATACCTTTGAAATCTTGTATTGAGAAAGTTTCTACTGTCTTAATTCCTAATCTTATGACTGCCCTGATTACAGAATAAAAAGCATTTAGGATTTAAAAACCCCATCTAGTCTGTAAATTATGGTGTTTTAATTATGCCATTTGTGTAATTAAAGCCCCATATGCGATTTGACTCACTGCCCATTCTCATTTTTCTCATTTCTGACTAAACTTTGGGAGATAAAGACAGAATTACCAACTTATAGGCTAATGAGTACAGAACAATTTAATTAACCTACCAGTGGAAATTTATTACTGTGGCCCTTTTGAATTGTCAATATTTCAGCCCCCACAAAAACGCAAAGAGTAATGAGCTTATGATTATGAATGACTACATGTAGTACTTTTAGTCACATAGCTAAACTGAATTGATACACTAATAACACTTAGTATGAATATGACAAATGTACATCATAGAAGTTCAGATTTTCAGGAAGTCATGATTAGAAGTAACTCTCTCTCATTGCAAACAGTCATTTCATACTGAAAGGGAGTGGGATTGGGTTCATTCATACTGTCCCAGCACACAGCTTTCATCCATTCACCTGCAACTGCATGTATAGGTAGTCCTCAATTTATGACCACAATTGAGCCCAAAATTTATGCTGCTAAGTGAGATAGTTGTTAAATGAATTTTGCTCCATTTTACAACTTTTCACAGTTGTTAGGTGAATCACTGCAGTTCTTAAGTCAGTAACACGGTTGTTAAGTGAATTTGGCTTCCCCGTTGACTTTGCTTGCCAGAAGATTGCAAAGGGGGATCCCATGATCCCAACACACAGAAACCATCATAATGAGTCAGTTGCCAAAATTTTGGGTCAGTTGTGTCTGAATTTTGATCACCTAACCATAGGGATGCTACATCAGTTGTAAGTGTCAAAAGTGGTCATAAGTCCATTGTAACTTTGAACATTCACTAAATGATCTGTTGCATGTTGAGGACTACCCTGCAAGTGAATGCCAGAATGCACTCTGTGTGCAAAGTGGAAAAATAAATGGGTACCCCCAAAAACACACTCACCAAAAGTAAGAAATAATGCTAGAAATAGAGAAGAAATGCCAGCAACTGAAAGAAGAAATCTCATCTTAACAAAGAACGTTTCACCAAATTAGGGACCCAGAACAATTCAGGAGAAATATGTATATACAGAAGGAGAAACATTTACATACATTAAAAATCTGTTCATACTCAACAGCAAACAGCATTCATGAATTTAATTGGAATAACATTATGACAAATACAAATAAAGAAGCTGACTAAACGTACTTTGGGCACAAAAATTCTCCTCCAGTGGGAAATTTTAACCCACTTACCATTTATCTGTTCTGCTACCTCCAACTATATGTAAACTCCCCCTCCCCCACTTCTGAAATTAGCATGAATGATAGCTCCCTAGATGGTTGCATTCATCTCCATTCAGTCTTTGGGATTTTCCTCTTGTGCAAATGTGTTCAAATGGACCTTGTTTTCTGTTCATCCTGAAATAAATCAATAACCCTTCGAGAAATCTTCATAAATAAGGCTAGTGGGAGAGGAAGGATATTCTTATATTGTAACTAACATGAAAGGAACAGCTAGAAGACATCTTGCTCTGATTAAAAACAAATCCAAGTCTATATAATATTTTTAGATGATGACTTGTTGGCTGAACAAATTACTACTAATTAACATTTATAATTCAAAAAAATATTTTAAACACAGAGGACATCCGCCGTCTGTAGCTCAGATGGCAAGGCATTTGGGTAAACAGGTTCTACTCCTACTGCTCATCCAAACATATATGCAACTGATTTGTTTCTTTGGTTATGACCATGTTTGCTTTTTGATTGTATGCCCATACCGAATACCATCAGAGGCAGGAAGAGTAGGCAAGGCGAGCTAAGCTGGAATTCTAGGTGAATATGTTTAGATGAAACAAGCAAAACAAGTGCATTTCTGTTTGTTTCTGTGTCTAAATCCTGTTGAAGTTGTGATTTTGCCTCAGAAACTTTCTAAATTTCAGCCCTGAATGAATTAAAAAAAAACCTATGGCACAAAGCAGACATATTAAAAAGAAAAAGTTTCCATTCCAGAAACTTCAAAATGTATACAGGTGTCCATATAGTTCCCAAAGTATGGGACTTTCTTGCCTATTATGGACTTGAAAAATCTTACAATATATGCCTCTCATTGTGCTAGAACTACAGGTGGAAGCACAGGTATGTATCTTGTTCGTCCCAAAGACGTATCTGAACCGGCCTTCTCAATTTTGAAGAAAAAAGCATAAATGTGTTAGTGGAGGAAACAATCCCAGCTCCAAAAGATGTTAAAAGGTTCCATCCTCTGAATATCTCCTCATAACTTCTTACTTTTGTCCTACAGGTTTTTAGCCAACACTACGTTCCATGGGCTCAGTGGCCACATTAAGGTAAAAGGTTCTTCCATCATTAGTTCAGAAAACAAATTCTTCATTTGGAATCTGCAACATGATCCTGTTGGGAACCCAATGTGGACTCGCTTGGGGAGCTGGCAAGAAGGCAAGGTTGTCATGGATTATGGGATCTGGCCAGAGCAGGCCCAGAGGCACAAGAATCACAACCAGTATCCAACTAGGCTACATCTGAGGGTGGTGACGCTCATTGAACATCCCTTTGTATTCACAAGGACCGTGGATGATGAAGGGTTGTGTCCTGCAGGACAGTTCTGCCTGGATCCCTTGACCAAAGATTCAGCCGTGCTGGATGCTCTTTTTGAAAGCCTCCAAGGAGGCAATGACACAGTACCCACCAAATTTAAGCAGTGTTGCTATGGCTACTGCATAGATCTGTTAGAAAAGTTGGCTGAAGATATGAACTTTGATTTTGACCTGTATATCGTCGGTGATGGGAAATACGGTGGTTTGAAAAATGGCCAGTGGACAGGACTTGTAGGTGATCTTCTGGCGGGGACAGCCCACATGGCCGTGACATCTTTCAGCATCAACACAGCCCGCAGCCAAGTGATTGACTTCACCAGCCCTTTTTTTTCAACCAGTTTGGGCATCCTGGTGAGGACCAAAGACACAGCAGCACCTATTGGAGCCTTTATGTGGCCGCTTCACTGGACCATGTGGCTGGGCATCTTTGTAGCTCTACATATCACTGCCATCTTCCTGACTCTATATGAATGGAAGAGCCCCTTTGGAATGACCCCAAAGGGCAGAAACAGGGATAAGGTTTTCTCCTTTTCCTCTGCTTTGAATGTCTGTTATGCCATCTTGTTTGGGAGAACAGCTGCCATCAAACCTCCAAAATGCTGGACGGGGAGGTTTCTAATGAATCTCTGGGCCATTTTTTGTTTATTTTGTCTGTCCACATACACTGCTAATCTGGCTGCTGTTATGGTGGGAGAAAAAATCTATGAAGAATTGTCTGGAATACATGACCCCAAGGTAAGGAAGGGCCTTTCAAATACATATTCAGGTCCTAAAGTGATTATGCATCATTTTTGTACCAAAACACAGAAGTGACAGATGGATTAGTTGTAGTACTAATCTAGTTATATCACCATATTTCCCTGAAAATAAGACCCTGTCTTATCATTTTTTGCCACCAAAAAAAGGCACCAGGTCTTATTTTGGGGGCATGTCATCCACTGAGTAACCTCACTTGTGCATGGGGCCCTGGCCTCCTTTTCACTATCAGAGGCCTTCGGGAACTACTTCTGCTGCCAGCAAGGCTTTCCTGAAGGCCTCTGCAGCTGATAACAGAGCTCCAGATCTATCCGGAGCTTTGTTATCAACTACAGAGGCCTTCAAGAAAGCCTTGCCAGCCTTGCCAGCTGCAGAAGGGGCCAGTGAGGCAGGTGTTGGCGTGTGCAAGGCCTGGCTACAACTGTCCAAAGGTAAGTAGTAGGGCAGTCCACCATCACCACCCCATCCACACCCTAGCTTAATTTTTAGCCGTGTACTCTGGAGGATCTTAATTAGGGCTTATTTTAGGGGTAGGGCTTATATTGGGTGCATGTGTAAAATCAAGCTAGGACTTACTTAGAGGGTAGGTCGTATTTTCGGGAAAACGGGGTAGCTATACCCTCTCTGCTGAGACTAGTTTAGTGTAGTTGTTAAGGTATCAGGCTAGAAATAGATTGTGAGTTGTAGTCCTATCTTAAGCCCAAAACCAGGCGGATGAGGCTTTGGTCCAGGCATTAATTCCCAGCCCTAGAAAGAAAGCAATAAGATGCCATTTTCAATAAAATGTTGCCAAGAAAATTCTATGTAGTCACTGAAAATTGAATCTGACTTGATAGACATACACACAAAAATATCCCTCTTAAGGTTCTATAGAGGTTAAAGAGGTGGTTCTTCTTTTGCAGTATATGTATATAATTATATCATTTTACAATTTATTATCATTATAATAATTGACACATATAATATATGGATAATGATGTTATTAGTGATGCTATTCATAGAAGCCACCATGGCTTTAAGGAACAGAGTGGTAACCAGTTGTTAGTTAATATTTTACACTGACAAATGAGAGCACAGAATATCGCTGAAAGATTTTTAAACAAAATGCTTTGGCTTCATTTATCAATAAGGAGACAAACCATGATTGGGGCAGAAGATCCAGGAAGTGTAAGTTATGGCAAAGCATTTCTATGTAAAATCCTCCAAGCTGGAAGCTGAGTGGACAGAAACTGTTGAGATGACAGAATTGTCTTATAGTGGTATTTGGGAAGCTTTTGAGCTGTGGATCCTGAAGAAGTGGACAATCTCATCTGTGATAATAACTCTGTCATGTCTGAATAGGTTCCGTGCTTCTGGATAACATCCTGAAATCTAGCAGGCTGTTACTCTCCCCAACATTCAGAAAAGCTTTAAAGACTTGTTATTTCCAACAAGGTTGTGATGGAATATGCACTTGTAGCAGGGAGTGGGAGAGACTTTGGGCTACACAAAGCTTTCCAAAAAGAGGCCCAGATTAAGAGACTATGCAGTTCTGGCTGGATGGGAGAGAGGGGGAGAAGTTCTAGGGAGACACACCCTAGAATCTCCCAGGATATATTTAGTAGGTAAGAAAGTTATAGCTTTAGTTTGGCAAGGTTTTGTCAATATGGCAAGCTTCTGTCCTTTATTAGCAAATAAAGGGCTGAACTTGATTGGATCCCGCTGTCTTGTATTGGATCCCTCCAATGGTTGGACTTGATTGGATCCCTCTGGCCATGAGCCTGACAAAGCATTGGGATAGTATGAGGCTGGGGCCCAGAAGGGTTCCTTGTGGGGATGTGGGGATGTGTTATGATTGAGGGAATATGGAGGTTTTATGTTGGTCTTGTATATTTTCTGTTTTTATTGTTTGTTAGCTGTCCAAGGTTATGTTGCATAAGATAAGAGGCTAAGTACTTTTTAAAAATAAATGGAAATTAATACATAAAGTAGCCAGGGATGGTAGTGGGAATTGGATCTGGAATGTAGTCAGTACTTTTCTGAGAGAAAGAGAGAGATTCAAGAAGTCTTTAGAGGGGCATTGGTTTACTCTCACCTTAAGAGGTGGCCTGGACCTGAATTCAACAGAAGTGGAAAATTATTGTCATATAACTAACCCACCCTTTGTGGAAAGTTATGGAGAAACTGGTAGGGCTTCAGCTTTAGGGGCCATGGATTAGCTGAACCTTGGTAATATGGGTTCATATCTGAGCACAGGAAAGAAACTCAATTGTTTCCTGTCATGGATGACCTATAGAAATGCTCGGATGGAAGTTGTATGAGTGCCATTGTGCTCCAAGTTCTTTCAGAAGCTTTCATTATTGTTAACCGCCATTTCCTTCTGAACCACTTGAAAAGGTTCGGAGCTGAAGCTTTGATATTACAATGGCTGCTATTTGAGTAGGTTGGACCAGAGAACATGAAGGGAAGGGAGGAAGAGATCAGGCTCTGAACCACTTGGTTATAGAGTGCCTCAAGGTTCAACCCTTTTTTCAACATCTATATGAAACCACTGGAAAATATAATCTGCTGGTGTGGAGTGATGTGTCTTCAATATGCAGATGGTATATATCTCTACGCTGGGTCTATTGGGAGATGTAGTGAAAGTCACAACCTGGTCCCTGGAATCTGCATAAGGGAAAATAGGTTTAGGGACAACCCAAAAAAGGTAGAGTAGTTGTTAACGCAGAGGACAATTGATTTCAGCAGGGTACCATCTCTGGCTCTTGATGGGGTTGTACTCCTCGGAAAAAGCAGACTTACATCTCTTTGGACATTAATGTACTCAGAGCACCATTTTCCATAATTCCATGATTTCACCCTTTTCTTTCCAGTTAATTGGTATTCTGATTTTGTATTTTAATTTTACTATGTAAGTCTGCTAAACTGCCTACACCCTGGTTGGTTTCAGGTGATAGGCAGATTTAATGAAACAAAATGGCTTTGCCCTGCTTGGTTCAAGATCCATTGCCAACTCTTAATTCTATACTGGATTGCAAATATCATCATTTTAAAGGAATTGGGTCAGCCTGAAATATATTTACCTCGGCAGCAGTTTCATATTCTTTTGCTGATGACGTAACCTGACAATATTTCTTTCTCCTTTTTGTAAAAAAAAAAAGCATTTTCATTTCTAAAGTCAGATGTTTAAAATCCTTCTTTTTTTAATGACTTCTATGGGTTTACTCTAATGTGAACCATTTCTTACCTTCCTCTGTTTCTAGACCAGAAGGGTCTCTTCTACTCCAGCTGAAGGCAGTAGAAGTGCAATTCCTACAGTCCTTAGAAATGTTCCAGTTCTTGGCCAATGCAGTGATGAAACAGCAGGAGGAAAATCCAGACCTCTCAAATTAATAGGTTTCTCCCCTCCCTGCCCTGATGTATTTAATTAACTGGAAAGCCAGAGGATGATTGTTGTCCTTTTCTTAATAGGCTATGACAAATTCCCCTTTTCTTCTTTGAACTCTATTAGTGCTTGCTGGCTAAATACAGTACATTCCTTAGGTGAAGGAACAACATTGGTGGCGGTGAAAGACCCTCCAGCATATACTTTCCCCCTAGTGGGAAAAATGCCATCTATGGATTTTTATTCTTTTGGGAAAAGAATGACCAGCAGCTGGATAGAAGCTACGAATTGCTTATTTGCAAGCCACTCACCATCTCTTGGTTGCAACTGGGTAGCAAACTATGGAGCATCTGTGGAGTAGAAGCCTTTTACCAATTTTTTTTAATAAATGTTAATCCAACTCAGATTGATAAAAGTAGAATTCAAACATTAACATAATCTATTAAATATTTCTCATCTGTTCTGGCTTGTTCAAAAGCATCAGTTCTGGTTTGTTCAAAAACAAACCAGAAAAATGTTGAAAGGGGTAATTTGCATGCTAACATGATTTGGCCTTACCGGCTGTATCTTTCAGAGTCATCTCCAAGAAAAATTGTCTGTTGCTCCAAGAAAAGTAACTCACCTCTAGTCTAGAGCATGTTTATGTAGGGTTACCATATCTGGCTGAAATCTGGCTATGAAATCATAGACAATCAGTGTTAATATTATTACATTCTCACATTAAAGAAACATTAATTATTGTATGCACACTTAAAGGTGCACTGAAAATGGCCGACAGTGTTTTAGGTCACACCCCACTAACAGCCTGAAGACAGAGAGTCTGGTACCAGCAGGTGCACGGCCAACTACCCTGATCATGAGGTAGTCTCATGATCTGTCAATCATAGTTAAGAGAGGGACTATATAAGGTCCAACAACTGCCCTAGAGGGTGCTCGCTGAAATAACACCATGTGATGTGAACATCTCCTGCTGCTCGTGTATACTCTGCAACTACTTTTAGTTTCCTTTCTGTAAGCTTGGCCACCTTGTGGCTTCTGTGAATATTTGTAAATAAACAGACTTCAGTTCTACAAAGAGTGTCTGACTTCTTGGAAAAGGGCTACTTCCATCCATCACCTCTTAATCTCTAGATATGAGGTAACTATTATTGTTGTTAATAGTATTGTGGGTTCTCCTGTGATACCAAAAATTTTAACAATCAATGGATGCATCAGACAGACACAAGGCCCTCCAGTTCCTTCCTGTCATCTAATGGTGGTCCAGATTTTTAGAGCCAGGATTTGCAGCTCTGTTCTTCACTAGCATCTTACCTCCAGAGACATTTGGATGTCAATTCTCATGATCCCTCCACCCCAGCTTGTATGGAACCATGGTACTTGAGAGGGATTGGTGTTGTGATGTAGCGAGCCTGATGAGGACCAGAACAAAGAGGGCTGAACAAGCAAAAGTTTACTGTATGTAAGAATTCATAGGTTAGTTTCTATGCTGGATTTCCCATCCCAAATTTACAAGTAGTTCATTTCCTTTCTCCTTTCTAACTTGTAAATTTTAGGGCTGATTTTCTCTTAGGGGGCTGTTCAGATAGTACCTTAGGAGGCAGACTGTGGATTCGGATTTAGATTCAGAAACTGAATAGCTTGACCAAGCTGAGTTTCAGCTCTCATCATAGGAATTAGCAGAAGCAAATGCAGAAAGAAAGTTCCATCAGCTGTTCTATAGATTGAGCTAAACCAGTGGTTCTCAACCTGTGGGTCGCGACCCCTTTAGGGGTCGCCTGACCCCTTCATGGGGGTCGCAGACCCACGCTGCCGCTGCCACTGCCCTCCTCCTCGTCCAGCTTTCAACACACACACACACCTGCTAGCCTGGGGACATATCTTAAAAGTTCCTGAGGTTGAAAAACATTGGTTTAGCTGCTAAACCAATGTTTCTCAACCTCAGGAACTTTTAAGATATGTGGAATTTAGCTGCCAAAATTCCTCAACCAGCATGTTGGGTTAAGGTATCTTTGTTAAATTCAAGAGGAGCGCAGCTTTGGCTGACTCACCAATTGATTGGACTGAATGCAGAATGGATTTAACTCTGCTAGCCACTTAACTTAAATTGTGAGGCCTTGCAACTATTTGGAGGTCAATGGATCACAGGAGCAAAAACAGAAGATCGAGGCACAAGGTCCAGAAGAGAAGATCTTTATTTACAGGCTATTTACATCTTGTGCAAGAAATTACAGGATCATTCATGGAGGTAGTCAGTATACAGACTAGGAGCACATACTGGAAGAACAAGCAAGGGAAAGCAGGAAGCAGAAACACGAGGCTTACGTGCCTCCTGTATTTATAGGCTTTTATTAAGCCATTGATTGACAACTCACATGGATAAATTAGGGTGGCAAATTCTGCCTAACAGCAGACTGTTTGGCGCCAGTTGAGTGAGTGTGGTGTGGCCTAGCTCGGTCGGCCATTTTAAATGCACCAAACCTTACATTTTTTATAATTCAATAATGAATAAATTCAGCATATCTATTTGAAAGAAAGTCTTAGCATAACTTAATCAAATGGTCAAGGCTATAGAGAAAAAATGGCTTTTGTGGCTGGTTCTTTGGGTCAAAGAGTTTGGGAATGTCCTCATATGCTGCTGCTGGATTACCTTGACTCTGGGAGCTGGAAATGCGATTTGTGCTTTTCCTGAATTTCAGCTGTGTTGATCCAGACTTTTGCAAACAGAAGTTCCTGTTTTCTATGCACGAAGTTTTAAATGGTACAGTTGGTGCTATTTTAATGAAAGATTTATGGTTGCCATAAAGCCCTTGCATTTCTTACCAGAAACTGGCTGTGTATGTAACTGTCACCATATACCCTTGACTTACGAAATTAATCCATTCCGAATGCATTTTCGGAAGTAGAAAAATCCGGAAGTCGAAAAAGCAGCTTCCCATTGAAATGCATTGGGAATGGATTAATTCGTTCCGAAGCCCGGGAAAAAAAACCAGGCTCCCAGTTTTTTGTGGAAACCTCTTTACGAGGTGCGCTTTAAAGGCATGCAAAGTGCACAGCATAATTAGGTTTCTACAAAAAAAAATTTAAAAAAGAACTTTACCAGTCGTTCGGGACCAGGTCATAAGTCGAGGAAACCGCGGCTGTCACTTGGAAGTCGGGGAAACCACGGCTAAAAATGCCGGCGGTTTCCCCATTCGGATGTCAAAAAGTTTGGGTGTCGAGTTATTCATAACTCGAGGGACCACTGTAATACAATGGACAATTCAAGATAAATAGTGGTAGCAGTAGGGTTAGAAAAAACAATTTCTCCCAAAAATGTTTGGAAATGTTCTCTTGGTGAAAGCTAGTGGTCTATTATCTCTTTCTCTTTAGGCAGAGAAAGGATGGGGCAGTTTCCTAGCTATTCTGCATGTTGGGTTAATATCCAAGCACTGATAAAGGCAGGTGTAAGCTATAAAAAAAAATATGTTTTACCCAAAGCTAGCAATATTTTGGGGATTCCAAGAAAAATAAAAACAATCTTCTTTTGCGCACCAACCTGTTTCTGTATGTGTTTTCCATCACATCAGACTCATCTCTAAATCATTTTGGTTCATAAAAGAAATAATCCCAATTGTTAATCAGATGGGGAGGGAGGGAGAGGGGGAGGAGGGCAGGAGACAGACTCTGAGACTTTCATCTTTATACCAGCTTGGTGATCTAATGGCTTTCCCAACGTTGGATCCCACTTTCATTCTGCCCCTAGCGATATGCAAAGTTTGATCTAGAAATGAAAAAAAGGCATCACCTCTTCCGTGCTTCAGGGCATTTCTTTTGAAGCAACTTGATGTATTCCACCAAATGAGAACCTCTTGTTATACAAGGGGGCAAAATTGCTCACTGATTTCCATCCTGGAAGTATTTCCCAGCTCAAAAACCCAAAAGAAAAAGGAGCACCCCTGAGAAAGGTGCACTGAGAAGAGACTACTTACATCTGATAAGACAATTACAACTATTAGCACAGGGGTCTGCAAACTGTGGCTCTGGAGCCACATACGGCTCTTTCAGCCCTCTGCTGTGGTTCCCTGTCAGCTGATCCCACCACTGACTGGCCCATGCCCTCCCCTGCCCTCCCCTCCCCTCCCCTGCCCTCCCCTTCCCATCACTCCTCGCCTGGCCTGAGAAGG
>JANHFR010004934.1:7578-21408 GCA_032468015.1 Mimophis mahfalensis | reverse complement strand
TAATTTTATGGTTGGGGGTCACCACATGAGGAACTGTATTAAAGGGTCGCGGCATTAGGAAGGTTGAGAACCACTGACCTAAGACTTTACAAAACTTACCAAAGCTTCCTAAAATGTTTTTAAAAGGACTAATACATTCTTAGATATGAGAAGGTGATGCCAGCAGGCTGCAGTTCAGTATGGATGCAAGTTCTGCATCTCAGGCCTATATACAGGGCATGCTCATTTTGACAAATAGCGAGCTCCAGGCTAGGTAGGAAACTGCTTGTTTTATTCAGACCTTGAGCTTTTGTAGTAAACTAAGAAGTTAATCATCCTGATCCTTTTGATACACTTGGAACAATTCATCATTCACACTCTTCCTCTTGGAATCTGGCAAGCCCCTACCCTTTTAACTTTCCAGAAAGCACTTAAGAACTTATTTTTCCCCAAAGTATTGTTATGGACTCTGCATTGAGGAAGGTTGATTCCATATTTGTTTGCAATTTGGTTTTTCTGTTCTTGGTTTTATTGTTTTCCGTTTTATATTCCTGGCTTGGGAGCCACCCAGAATTTGGTTTTGAGAAGGGCAGCTATACAAATGTTATTAATAAATACATTAATTCATTATACAAATGCAATTATCTGCTCTTTATGGGAGCTGCTGTGGTTAGAAAGGGCTACCTTTGGCTCCAAGAGATATTTCCATGGGCCAACACCTCTTCTGTTTTCACTTCCTGGATTGATTCCTGTCTCACTCACATATCCAGACTACTGTACTCTGCTGAATAAGAGGCACACTGTATAGGTTTGGGGTTAGGATGCTGACCAAAACCAATGGTCTTCCTGACTTAAACTTCTGATAGTGTCCTCCAAGTACTGCAGAGATTTCATATCTGCATACATTCCTTCATCCATTCAGAAGACACACCTGGGAAAACTGGTCCATTCAATAACACAAAGACAGGAACTATTGACTGCTAATTCTGACCCTTGGATGGACTCCAAAATTAAAGCCTTGCAGATGTGAGAATGAACTACACTTTCAAATTTTACGCAGTTTCCAGACTTTTGGGAAACGCATGCCCCATTCATACCTTTAGCTTATCGTTTTGAGTTGTCACCTCCTCAAGGTCCTGACGCAATTTTTCTAGTTCACTCAAACGGTTTTGGGCAAGCTCCTTGTTTTCCTCAAGTTCTGCATTCATCTCCTCAAACTGAAAAATGGAAGAAAACCAGGACCACAAATGTATAATATCCTTTGTTTTGTGCTTTCACTCTCTGATCCCCCCAATACCCCTATTTTTTTATAACCTGCTGAACCTTAAAAGTTACCTTTCGAGAGTTGATTGTGATTGTACCTCCATAGAGACTGCTACCAGCTCCATATACCTTGTATCCTTTTGAGTTTACCTGTAAGATTTACATTTTTTTTTTTAAAAAAAGCATATATTATCTGTTTTGAAACGTTTTACAGCTGTTCTTACAAGGGCACTGTTCACAAAGCTGCAAGCTGTGCAAAATGAAAACTTATCCAATTGTAGTTAAGGACTGAATCTCACTGCTATCATTAAATAGAAAATGATGATGCATTTGGTCTCTCCAACTTTTTTGAAAATGTTTTAAGATTTCTCTCTGCAGATAAGAAGGTTAAAAAGCTTTTTGGTTGTTTCTGTGTATGCCTTTTAACTTTTGAAACTAAATTATCAATAGCAATAATTTCTATCCCTCATAGAGATGTATATAGATAATGCAAAAAAATGGATTAGAGAAATATTTAGCCATGGTTTATGATGAAAAAAAAATTGAATTAAAGACTTTATTCTGACTCAAAACAATTTCAAATGAGGTGTAAAAGCAAGCCAAATTCCAAAATTTTATTTTATTCAATTTTATATTATTTTATTAACACATTGCTTTTAGAATAGCATATTTATTTATTATTATAATACAATTTTGTTTCTTGAAGTATTACAGGTTCCTATTTTTAAATCTGGGACTGCTACTTACTCTTTCTAGAACATCTGCCAGGTGCCTGTTCAACCGCTGTTCTCGTTTGCGGATTTTATCCGTATCCCACTGCAAGTCTTCAATTGTAGTTTCGAGCACAGATACACGGGACTCTGCTGCCTCTACTTTCCCCTGCAATTTGGAAAACTGAGACGAAGAAATGAGAAGGGATGGAAGTTAAAATGAGATTCCTGAGTTTATTCTCGAGAGCGACTACTCTGTTTTGACATTCTGCATGTTACGCCAAAATCTTAACTTTTACTTATACCTTCACCAAGGATGCCACTGCCACATGCTTACAAACCAAGGAATTTTCAGGGGCTACTAATGAAACTTCCCTCCTTGCTCCTCCCTTCCTCTGCACCCTCAGCCTATCCTATTCAGGATGTCACTGCAATTCCACAACCTATACACTATATGCATCCTACGAATGACTTGTTTCTGTGCCACAGTGTTGAACCACAACTCTAAAGGCACCTTCACAACAGGAGAATTATTTCAGTTTTAAAGTGCCAGTGTTACAGAATGCAAATGTTCATGCTGACTAACTATTACGGGATTGTCCTCATACAACAGGAGAACAATGAATTAAATTGCAGGCAGACTTATCCTGTTTAAGAAATCTGTCATGCTTCTCCCCTACAAAAGGCATTGCTTTGACAGACTCACAATTTTTAAACTGAATATTAAAAAATATTTAAAACGCATTTATAGCTGAAAGCATGACACAAAGGGAAAACTGAAAGTAAGTAACCTAATTGTTTGTGAGTAGGACCAACACCATCAGAATAAAATGTTCATTAAAAGTGAGAAATGCTAGTTCCAAGAAATGCTGGCTCAAAGTGATGTTCTTGAACATCACTGAGAAACACAGAAGCTGCCAGTGCAGGTCACAGAGAACAGATGACAACGAACACAGCACTCTGCAGAGAGCAATATGGTATTTGGACTTTGCTTTCACTTCTAAATACTGTCCAGAAGTTTCCCCCTATTGTCCATGCTGCAATATTCAAGACAAGAAGTGAAGGTGGCCAGAATCTCTTTTCTTAACCAGAGTAGCTGTAGTCTTTGTCCTCCAAGAACAATGCAAGGTACAGAACTACCTAAGGCTGTGATCATTTAGAGAGAATGCAACTCCAACCACAACATATTGCACCTCAGCCCAAAACTAGCTTGATGGTTAATTCACCTCCATATATTACAGGTAGTCCTCGAGTTACAACCACAATAGAGCCCAAAATTTACGTAGCTAAGCAAAACATCTGTTTAATGAGTTTGTCCCATTTTACAGCTTTTCTTGCCAGAGTTGTTAAGTGAATCATTGCATCTGTTAAGTTAGTAACACGGTTGTTAAGTGGATCTGGAGTTTGAGTTTGTCTGAAGGTCGTAAAAGGTGATCACATGACCCCGGGACACTGCAACCATCATAAATATGAACCACTTGCCAAGCACTGAATTTTGATCATGTGACCATGGGGATGCTCCAATGATCATAAGTGTGAAAAACAGTCATAAGACACTTTTTTCAATGCAATTGTAACTTTGAATGGTCACTAAATAAACTCTTGTAAGTCGAGGACTACCTGTACTGCATCCATATTCTCCATCATATCCATCTCCATCATATTCAACAAAGCCTGCAGCAACCATTGGGGAAACAATATGTGTGAAGCCTTACTACCTGAACAGCTGAGACTGTCAATTATTTGAGACTAAGTTGGAAAGATAACAAGTGCCAAAGAGGATGGTGAAAGTATAACTTGGTAGAAATGAGAAACCAGAATCTTACGGCTCATGCTCCTAGCAGAAAAATTATGAGGACATTGATGCTGTTGTCCCAATAATATCTGAATAAACAGATTGTCCGACTGCAGCCATCCGCACCCTTCAGTAACCTCAAAAGGCCTATTCCTACCCCCAATCAATATATAAGAAGCAGTATATTTAACTTGGTGTATTGGTGAATTCTAAAGTCACAGAGTTTTAGGATAAAAATAAATTTAAAATTAGCAACAAATATTTTATTTGCACTCCTCATGGTAGCTAATGAATGAGAAAAGACCAGTTGTACCCCTAGGATTCATAGCAATGAACTGCACTCGATGTTGTTTCAGCTTTACTAGTGGTGTGATACACATAAATGTATACTATTCACCTAATAATTGGCTGGCACTCTAAGAGCTCTGCTTCCTTTTTTTCCTGTTTTCCTCTTCACAATCTGCTTTTAGGTTCCACAGCTTATAGTTTCCCCTTTCACCAACCTATTCGTCTCTTAGAGACCTCAAATTTTTTACCGTGTAGTTTGCAAGACCAAGCCAATAATGTATATGTAAGATTCAGCAGCTTCTTCATTAACATCCTTCTCCTTTAGGACTTTTCCTCTGCCCCCCAAAATCAGGTCACAATTTTCCTGGCCCCGTTACTTTTACTATATGGCTTCATAGAACCTTTCCTTGTACCTCCTGAGACATAGAGCGATGTTTCTCCTGAAGCAAATCAGCCAGTTCCTGCAGCCTTCTGTTCTCATTTGCTAGATAGGAATTCAACTCTTGAACGGCCTCTTCCATTAGGGATCCATCTGAAGATGAGGGGGGGAAATGAATACAATCATACTGAAGCTATCAGGCCTCTAATTATTTTCTTTTAAAAAATAGAAATAAACAAGACACAATAAGTATTATATTTTTCATAGGAACCCAATTATTTTTATTTTTTAAAGAAAGTTTCTAGCCTTACAGATTTTAAGAACAGACTTCAGAATGATGGGAACAATTCTAAATGATCAATAACTGTATAGTATTGTTTCAAAAAACAGGATAACTAATAAAATATTTGCATTTTTCATCGTTTTTATTGTTAAACTGGAAATAATTTCAACATTTAAATTTGGAAATAATTGTCCAAAAATAGATTTAATGAAGCAATGTATGGCAATACAGCAGGGGTGTCAAAACTCAGCTATATCACGTCACGTGATATATTGGGATTTTTTTCCCCTTCACTAAATCGGGCAGGGGTGGGGCTAGCACGTGATGCACCCAGCCCGCGGGCCATGAGTTTGACACCCCTGCAATAGAGCCATGATGGTTAGAATGAAGTACTGCAGGCTTACTTCTGCTGACTGCCTGCAGTTTAGTAGTTTGATTCTCACCAGTTCAAGGTTGACTCAGCCTTCCAAGGTTGGTAAAATGAGGAACCAGATTGTTGGGAGTAATATGCTGATTCTGTAAACTGCTTAGAGAGGGCTGTAAAGCGATATGGAAGTCTAAGTGCTATTGCTAGTGCTAATAGCATTTAGATTTATATACCACTTCATAACAGTTACAGAGTCAGCATATTGCCCCAACAATCTGGGTCCTCATTTTACTGACCTCGAAGGGATGGAAGACTAAGTCAACCTTGAGCCAATCAGGATCCAACTGCTGGCAGTTGGCAGTAGCAGCCTGCAATACTGCATTCTAACCATTGTACCACAATGGCTCTTTAATGTATATTTTCATTCTATACTACATCAGAAGATTTTAGGATTTCTCTTTGCTATAGCATTTTATTGCCTTTCTTTTTGTTTATTTCTTTTCACTTTTACAGATATTTCTAAATATATTTATAACGGTATAAATAACATTGCAGTGAACTTTCCATTACACAGAACTGAAGCACAATAAAGAAATCAAACATAAAATGAAGTAACTACAAATTATAAAATATATAAATAGCCATTGTGGATTCAAAGTTCAAGCAGCTAAGTCTACCTTGAATAAGTTGAAATATTAATGTTTGGTACTATCTACCTAAAGCAACCAAAATGAAGGTTTTTCACTGATTTTATTAGGAGTTCAACAAAATCAGAAAACAAATGTAATTCAGCAACAGAAAGATAGATCAAATTTATAAAGCAACTGAACCAAATAGTACCACATGCATGATAAGAAGATTACAAAGATGCCTTTTGATGAGCTACGGTGCAGACCAGGTTAACCAGGTTAACCTGCAAGTAGTTTGGACCTAAGCATGTAAGAATAGACACATCATTTAACTTGGAAGGTCTGGCAAATCACCAGAGCCTGTTCTTTCAATTCCCAGCTCCAATGAGATAATGTACTCAAGGGTATCAAAACATGTTCAATTGATAATCTTTAGACAATATGGGCAGTAGCCAGGAGTAACGGGAATTGGAAATCTAGTAATATGAGAAGAGTTTAAAAGTGCCCTTAATATAGTTCATCAAGTTCAAAATTTGTTTTATCTGATAACTGCAGTTTACTACAAGGCATAATCTGCCCTATTGTGGCAACTCTCTTGATATGAAGTTGTAATTGCAGCCAAATATCTATTTTTAGCATAATTTCAAATGAATTATTTATTTGTCAAATTGGCAGTAGAGTCAAGGGACTAGCAACAGATTAGCCCATATTTCCTGAAAGGTTATCTAAGTACCAATGTTTTGAAAATACAGTATAGCATAAATTCTGGAAAATGCCATACCTCCACTGTTCAGTTTCTGAGACAACACATCTACTCTCTCCTGAAGTTTATCATACATTGTCACAATCTGTGTGACTGCACGGCGGGAAGACTCAAAACGTTCCTGTAGTTGGGATTCCATTTCCTCACTAGTGCTACTAGCCAGTGTAGCCAGAAAGGAGAATGCAGGTTCAAATATTTCTCCTAAATTATAATAGCACAAGAAAGTAATTATAACTAGATGTAATCTGGATCCAAACAATAAATTATAAAGTATGAAAATACTACCATGAGATCATAAGCATCTTTGAAACATCTACCACCCTGTATCAGATAATTTACCTCGATCCCTCTCATCTTTACGCTCTTGGTTGCTGTCTGAATCAGGTTCTGGTTCTGGTACCACCAATGCTTTCCGCTCTGACAGGAGATCCCCAAGGCCTTGATCCAAGTCATAGCGTTTCAAAATGATGCGAATGTTCTCATCAAACTGAAAAGAGATGTTTCATTGATAAGAAAGTTTGCCAAGCAAAATTGAAAGGATGGGACCATTAGGGGAAAAATGCAACAGACCTGACTCCAGTAGCGGTTGACGATCAGTAGCGAAGCATCATCTGTGGCTTGACGCTTTTCCAGCTTCTCTATATGATCTCGCAGCTCGTCTTCAATAGCCTGTCGTTGGTCCAGCATCTCTGCCAGTTTTCGGTTCTTAGTCTGAAGTGTGCGAATGTCCAGTTCTTCCTGAAATATGGCCAACATGGTATAGTGATTACAATGTTGATCTAGGTTTGGGAAGAACAACCATTCATTTCAATGTATGTCTGAAGTGGTAAGTCAACAGTCAGCAACCTGATGGACTCCACGGTTTTTTGGACCAAAATATCCACAATCCTTTGCTACCAAATTCCAAATTATCTAGAGAATGCTAGGTATCTACATATCAAAATCCGATTCATAACATTTCACACTACAGGAAAGGGATTACCACGTTGCTCAAATATCTCCCTTCCTATTAATTTTCATAAAGTAAATATGAAAGGGAAAAGGAATAAGGACTCACAATTAATCATCCACATCCTACCCTAGAAAAAAGTTTATCATTCCAAATCCACCCAGCTTTGTGACAGAACTCATCCCAGTGGTTGTGGGAGTTCAGGAGAACATAATAATCAAAATTAATATTGCATTCCACAGAAAGAGTAAAACCCAACATGAGACACAAACCGTTGAGGAAACGCCACCAAGCTTAATAGTCTCCACAGTGGTCTCTGAGTCCTCAACTCCTGCCTTCTTCTCTGGAGGAGCTGCTGGGCTAGTCTCCGCAGCCACTCGTTTGTTTCCAATCCCAGACATAGCTACAAACTGGAGGTTCCCACTTTTCCAATTATTCTTCCTGAAAGAAAGAGAAGGAACATAGTAAATATTTGTTTGCTCATTTTGTCTTATTAAGTCTTATAAGTCTTAATATGTCTTATAAAGTCTTAATATGTCTTATTGAGTCTTAATATTAAGTCTTAATGTCTTAATAAGTCTTAATAGTAAGTCTTAATATGTCTTAATAAGACATATTTTCAATAATCAGGAAAAAACTAAACAAGACAAAACATTACATTTGAAATAAAATGCATGCAAATCCCCTCCTGTATTATAATTGTTGCACTCAAGTCCTCATTACTTTTTAAAAAAGAAAAAAACAATTCTCTTCTCATCTTGGAATTCACAAAATGATCTTACAAATGCTTGTTTAATTCACTATTTACTGCTTTTTTGCCCATTTGAGATCGGCTGACAATCCCCTGGGATCAGAGCTGAGAACATTTACATTTGATTTAATTATTCTGAAGCACACAGGGATTTGAACTGCATCTGGTTATGGAGTCCTTAATGCTCTCTGAGCTTGGTTGTTAGCTTGCTGATGTTTCACTGCCCTACTAGACCCCCACAAAAAATTGGCAAGCTGCTGTATATAAACAGAAAGCAAATTCTACACTTACTGGCACGGATGATGTTATCTAGTTGGCCAATGAAACATCTGCAAGCAAACAACTAAACAACCAAGCTCAGAGAGCACCAGAACTCTAGCTCAATCCTGAGCTACAGATATTCTATAGGTAGTCCTCAATTTAGTGAACTGTTGTAGGTCGAGGACTACCTGCATTGTCATCTAGCTTTCCGTAAGGTGAACAGCAAAAATACAAAGATAGCGAGAAGGTGGGAAAGAGTTAACAAATGAAAACATAATGACAGGCTAAGAAATAAAGTATTATCCCACCCCTGGATCAAAACGTTGTTCCTTAGCCTGTTCATAGGTTTCGTTTGGTAACTCTGTCCCACCTTTTTGCTGTCTTTGCATTTTTGCTGTTCACCATACTGAAAACTTAAGATGGCAATAGAATACCTGGAGCTCAGGACTGAACTATGGAGTCCTTGGTGCTCAGACTGGTTGTTAGGTGGGTCAAAAGGTATCCAAAGGTATCCTATCCAGCAACATGGAGGCATCCGCCCTGGGGAGCAAGAAACAAAAAACAAGAACCGATTAAAAAAACAGGTGCTCTGCTGTCTCCTAACTGCTGCTTCCTCAAAGAAAAGGCGGAAAGAAACTTTGCTCATGCTCAGAGGAACTCTTAACGAGAGACACCTACAGTGCCCGAAGCTGTCAACAGCCGCCCAGGGCAGCACACCGTTTACCGCTCGATGGGTCTGTAGTCCAACGTCCTCGGTTCTTCCAGCCCCACACATTCCTCCATATCCCCGGAACCCCAAGGCTCAGAAAGAGACCGCTCGGTTTACGAGAGTACTGAATCCCGCCTCTTTCAGCCCCTTCTCCCCAGGCGCCGTCCACCCGCACCACCAAAAAGGGAAGGCCTCCCCGACTGCCTATACGGTCCCTGCCTCTGCACTTGTTCGTCAACCCCCACAGTGCCCGCGGCCTACAACGATCGCCACAGGAAACCGTACGCTGACGACAAACGCCAAGCAACCAATCCGGCCTCGCTTATTCCCCTCCTTAGAACGGCCTCTTTTGCCCTGACCCAAAATGGCTGCCGCACCATAGCTTCACAAGCTTTCAGAGAGAGAGAGCAAGAGGGAGAGAGTGCGAAGGTGCTCAGATTCCGGGTTCAGTTTTCATTAACTTTTCTTTCCTTTTATTTATTAAAATTTATACGCCGCCCGTCTTCTCTCTCTCTCTCTCTTTCTACCAAGCGATTCTGAACGTCTCACGGTACCATACTCGACCAGTCGGAACAACTTCTCAAAGAATGGAGCGCGAGGTTTCTGAAAACGGCCATTCAGGCATCTCAATGGCTGCAATAGGGATTATTTAGCCCGCCGGTTCCTGCTGCCACCGAAAGGCCGTTTTCTGTCCGGATTTATTATTATTATTAATTTTTATTAGAGACGTTTTTTGAAAAGTTAACATACATGATGTTTAAATTAAAAAAAAGAAAGCCGAAGTCCTGGCGAGTTCGGTTGGCCGAGCTGGCGCTGTGGCGTCGACCATGCCCCCACTTCGCGGTGCTTTTTGAAACTACAATTCCCAGCATCCCTTGAGGTCCGGAACTCCTAAGGGTTAAGTTATCCACGGAACACACGCATAATGACTTTGGCTCCTCCGCCAATCGGCTTCTTTCTATCAAAACTTGCGGCGGCGCCTCCGCGGGGTTCCGCCCCCTTTTTTGCTTGTTTATTTGTTTACGGCGGCTGGTCTACGGCTAGTAACTTCCGTTCCTCCCATATCCCCCTACTTCCGCTTCCTTCTCGATGGTTTGGTGGTAATGTACGTGTTGCTGTTTATGCCCAGGTAAGCGTAGCGAGGATAGATGATGGTCGCCCTTGGAGACCTTGCAAACAAAGCTGGAAACGGGGATCCCAGAGGGGACGCAGACCGAAAGGGGAAGCCAAAGAGCTTTTTCAACGGCATCTGGTGTTAAACGCGTGTAATTGGATGGCTAGGTGCATGTACAGGATGTCGCCATCCTTCGAAAGGAAGGTAATGGCAATAGCACTTAGATTTATATTCCGCTTCGTAGTGCTTTTACACGCTTCAGCTGTCCCCGGTGGCTGGTGAGGACTGCAGTCTTGAAGGAACAAGGGGTAGCTCACGTCTTTTTCAAGTAAATCTGCAAGGAGGAGAGTCCTTCCTTTCTTTCCTCCCCCTTTCATTTTTTTTCTCCGTTTCCTACTTTCCAAGAAGTGTGAAATAGGGTTGAAAGTCAGTATTGGGCTTTCCAGTTAGTTTCTCCCAGTAAGACAAGTTGAAGGACAGTCCGTTTGAATCAAACATCACTTTCATTCATATTTGTGTAATGTATGTACATTTAACACAACAGCATTCCGTGCGCCTTCGGCGTTTAGTCATGACCATGGAGACATCTTTGGACAGCGCTGGCTCTTCGGCTTGGAAACGGAGATGAGCACCGCCCCCTAGAGTTGAGAATGACTTGCACATATATGCGAGGGGAGCCTTTACCTTTACCTTTATGTACATTTTAGATAATTACAATTTTTATGTATATATAGTCCACACTTTGGGACTGCAGTAGGGACTAGTAACTTTTTGTTACTAACTGGAAGATTGCATAACCTGTTTAAATGTTATTTCGTCCTTTATCAACTCTGTCTGTTGCAAACCAGATGTGAGGTGCCTGAATGGTGACAACGTAACAAATGGTTGTAAATCTGAGGATCGGTTGCAAAATTGTTTTTTTCCACTGTTGTAACTTCAGTGGTCACTGCATAAGACACTAAGCAAGGATGCCCTGTAATAACACTAACTGGACTAATTTGCTACTTGTTTTGTCTGGAGTCACATATGGCAGCGTATGAAAAGTTACTAGGGAGATACACTTTAGTTTCTCTCTCTTTAGCTTTCTTTTAATCTTTTAATATCAATAGCTGTTTATACTTTTGTATGACCAGGTTTTAAAATTATTTTTAGTGTGTCCACTATTCATGACAGGTCACTATTTGTACAGTCGAAAGAATACATCTGTCTCTTCAGTTGAATCATATTTCAACCTTTTGTTGTCTTCCATCTGCATGCACAGTTTGTAGGTGGTTTATATTTCACACTGGTTGGTAGGTAATGTTGTCATTACTGTTCATGCAAGAAGAATAGTTGTAGTATGGGGGTGTCAAACTTGCAGCCCACCGCTGGCTGGCTGCCTCACATGTTGGCCACGCCCACCCCAGTTTAGTGAAAGCAGGGAAAGTCGCAGTATGTCATGTGACAACAATGTGAGTTTGACATCCCTGTAGCAGAAATATCTATTTACAAGGCTTTCCCATTTCTGAACCAGGGTGAAGCGTTTTACACTACTGTACTAGGTAACATTAGCAGTGCAGGAGGTGCAAGGAAATGAGGTTTGTTCATTGGCACCAGTTGTATACATGAATTATATTAATTATGTGCATGCTTTGGTGAAAGAGATGTGTAGAGGTTGGTTCCTTTGCATACCGGTAAATCTTTTTTTTTTTCTTTTAATAGGAAAAAAGTTTGCACATTTAGGATAAAAATGACTTTTCCCTTGCTTTCCTAAATAGAGGGATAAAAATAAAGGCAAATTTATTCACAGTTGGCTTATTAGCATTCTTACTGGCATCATGAGAGCATTTTTTAAAGGCTTAACGACTGGAAAACTGGTTGGAAAGAGCAGACTCTTGTCTGTTTTGTCCTTTCTTTCTGAGGACGGCCCCGGATCTCCGCTCCTTCAGGCGAGAGCTAAAAACACACCTTTTCCGGATGGCTGGCCTGGGCTGAGGGAGGGTGGGTGCAGGGTGGTTCTGTTTTAATGGGGTGTTTGTCATTTTATCGAACTAATCCGATTTAATTTTATTTTAAATTTTGTATTATATGTGTTTTACTGTTCACCGCCCTGTGTCCCTCGGGAGAAGGGTGGTATAAAAGTTCAATTCAATCAATCAATCAATCAATCAATAATGTCTTCCTTTAATGCGTTTCCACTGCTTTGGGAAAATTAGCATTGGAACGAATTAATTTCCTATCCAAAAAACATTGGTATCATGTTCTTTAGTTTTCCCCTTCTGAATATACCGCTATATTCTTTCCTCAAAAAACCCTCATCTTTTCTAGCCTACACATTTTTACCTAATTGATAAAATTTTATAGCCTGGAAGTTATTTGCTTATCTTCTAATTCCACATTTCCCTTGAACAGTTCTACACTTACCAGCCACCAAGTTTGCCAGCCCTTAGGAGAACAGAAAGTCAATGTATTTTTTTCATTAAATTAAAGACCTTAGGGAAAGAATAAAAGCATGTAAGAGTGAGACTCCATTCTTTCTTTGAAAACAGTTTTTAAAAGTTTCAAAATAAATAGAAAGTAAATTCCAATATGCTATTAAAGATGGTGGGCCAGAGTAGGAAAACTTTTGTGGCATATCATTTTCAAACTGTTTGAAACTTGTGATGCATTCATGTGACATAGTATACCATGTTTTTCTCAGCTCAATTTTCTGGGTTCAGACAGCACCTATAAAATAAACATGAATTAGGTTCACACAGTATGAAAGAAGAAGATATTATGTTAGGTTTATTTGTGATTCGGTGTGCTGTGGGAATATGCCTTCCCTGCTATTGGAATGTTGAACTGAACCAAGATTTAAAATAAAATTGACTCTCTTTAACAAAGTACATACAGTGAAATCAAAATAAAGAAAGAAGTGATGGTTATAATTGCTCAAATGTAAGTAGGGTGAAAACACAGATTCAAAATGCAAACAATAATCCTGTCAGGAAGATATTTTTCTGCTCTGGAATATTGGCTTCCGCCTGGCTTTTATTTCCCAGAAACCAAAAAATAACTTCTTGTTTCATTCTTTCTTGTATTTTGCAAACTTTAGTACTACTACAGACATAGCATGTGTTTTTCATGGTAAGTTATTGTTCTCTAATCATTTACATTTCCTTGAAAACATATACTGTTCTCCCACAGACCTTTCCTCTTGCTGTTCGTTGTTTTACACCCCATTAATTTCCCCCTTTTTATATTACCTTGTATAAATAGCTCATTAATGGGCTCTCTGTCCAAGGCTGTTTAACTCGTGCTAGGTTACAGGACAAACTTTTATGATGGCCTTTAGCTTAGTCTAGTACCGGGGTGTCAAACTTAAGGCCCAACGCCCAGTGGGTGCTTAAATCTGGCCCACGGGGCTGGCCTGGAAATAGCAAAGGACCAGCCCATGGTGTCTCTGGCAACCAAAATAGGGCACAGGGGCACAAGCATGCCCCACCCCACCCCATTTTTGGCCTGGGCTGCCTCCTGCAACACTTTGCTGGCCAAAATTGGTTGACTCAGCCTTCCATCCTTTCGAGGTAGGTAAAATGAGGACCCAGATTGTGGGGGCAATAAGCTGA
>JANHFR010004931.1:53040-63115 GCA_032468015.1 Mimophis mahfalensis | reverse complement strand
TGGGTGCCCACCTTGTGGCATGACCTTGAACCAGCCTAAGAATGTTGAGACGGTTAGAACCCTCCCTAGTATGATTGCCAGTTCAAAAGCTAAAGTCATCCCGGGATGCATCAGGAGGAGGATAAGGCTTTTGGAGCTGACATTCAGTTTTATTTTATTTTATTATTTATTTATTTATTATTTTGATTTGTATACCGCCCTATTCCAGAATGGACTCAGTAGTTCTGCAGCTACTAAGTTAATTGGCTGAGCAGGGACAAAAATAGCCAGGGAATGACTGAATCCTGGGAAGCAGCCCCTTGCTGATATTTACCACCTGTTTACCATGTACTTAGGAATTAATAGCTGGCTATCAACACCCTAATAAACCATTTGAAGTCACACACATACAGGCACCATATACATACACCATTTAGAACAGCCCAGTGCACACATTTTGGAGAGACAGAAGTTCCCTGAGGATGACTACAGAATGAACCTAAAAGCTTGGAAGAGTAAATCTTGCCCCCGTGACCGGCTTAGATTGGATCCTGCAATAAATGAGCAATGGAAATAAACAGTAGAAAGCCTGCTTCAGGAATGCCTCAAATCTTGTTTCAATCCACACATGTATCAATAAACATGGCTGGCATTGATAAGCTTTTATATTTCCTTTAATTATCTATGTCAGGGGAGTCAAACTCGTAGCCCACAGGCTGGATGTTTCATGCACTGGCCATACCTACACTCGGTTTAGCAAAGAGAAAAAAAGTCATGCTATGTCACATGATGATGCCTTGATGATGCGAGTTTGACACCCCTGATCTACGTCATACTAATATATGCATAAATTTATAGACCAAGAACAAACCTATATTTCTCACTGCTATTGGAAATCCCTTTTTCCAAACCAAAGTATTTGTGTGTAGGAACTGGGTGTTTTCCCAACTGACATTGTGTCACTGTCCTCCTTGAGCAGCTGAGTCCATTTTCTTCTACTTGGCCAGTGTGGAAATCTCCCATTTTGTGTTTTCACTGCTGGAGCTCTGCAGAATTTGGGAAAGCATTGTTTTCCTAATTGCTTGAACATCTGTATTTCCACTCTTCCTACCTCCATCTAGTAAGTTTCACTGGTGACTTTATGATCAAACCTGAGCTTAATCTTTCTCATCAGTTTCTAATCATGTCCATGGTAGCTGTTTTGCTTCATATTAAAGCATTATAATACCGCCCTGAGTCCCTTGGGAAAAGGGCGGTATATAAATAGAATAAATAAATAAACAAACAAACAAACAAACAAACAAACAAATTATTGCTTTTTCCATATGAGGAGCATATGGTAACTCTTTCTTATCCTGTCTCCCAGCTATCAGGGTCAAGCAAGCTATTAATTTGCTAATTATATTTTTTGTTAGCAGGTATTCCTCCCCAGAGGCCCCAGCTTCCTACTAAATTTCCATGCATGGTTTCATTTTTCTTTTCACTGCTGTTGACGTTGCCCTTTAGATTGAAATAGGACAGGCATAACAATGTCAAAGCATGAATCTATCAACACTGAGACAAAGATGTCTGAGATTTTAGAACTTCCACTGAATTGGTTTGTTGATTGACCAAATATTTCATAGGTCTGGATCATTGCCCAGCCTGTTCCAGCCAAACATCTAATTTCCAAAATTATATTTAGAGATTAGACCTGGCCCCTAGACAAAAGCTTGATTTACAATCAGTAAACCCCAAGTGATAGTTTCTAAATTGGCACACCTAACATGATGTTGCAAATACAGCAGCACACAAAAAGAGCATGTTTTATTGGAGACGGGGGTCTTCTTTCAGCTAACCAGAATGTTCGGCTCCTGGTTATTCTGCTTTGACTAAATAAAGAATATATGGAAATGTAATGTCCAAATAGTACTTCATTGTATAGATGCTGGGCTAAGAGATAACCTTGAAATGAAATAAGAAAAAAACACACATATTGGGTAGGAATTGACTTTTATATTTTTAGGAACTCGGGGGATAGAGGATAGGAAGAAACGAAGAGGGGAAAAAACCCAGTCTTTCCCTTTTTTTCCGGTTATTAAAAGTTTGTGGGAAGTTGGAGCTATGAGTTTTTGTTTCACACCTGAGCCATCTTTTCTGGTTGCCACTGTAGATTTAGTTTTTAGTCTTGATGTCCAGAATATTCTTTAAAAATATTTCTTAAACACTGAACTAAAAACTACATTCCCTACCTGTCATAAATAAGAGTAGAAGCCATTGCAAGTGTAGGCCTTAGTGTGGGACCATAAAATAAAGAAATAGAAACCGAAGGAGTGATCTGGGACTTAGAATTCAAATAGACAGGCACCTGCCATATAACATCCCAGACAAAACAACTGTCAATAAGGAAAACAAAAAAGTCTGGATGATGGGCATGGCAGTACCTGGAGATAGCACAATAGAAGAGAAAGAACTGGAGAAGATAACTAAATACAAAGACCGGCAAATAGAAAAAGAACTACTGGCAAAAGAAAGCAAATAGTAATAGGCACCGTGAGTGAAATCCCAAAGCAACTGGCGCACCACTTGAACACCATCAACGTTGACAAATTCACCATCAGTCAATTGCAGAAAAGCAGCTTTTAGTTGGGACAGCATACATCCTGCAATGATATCTGTAACACCAGCAAATCTGAGATAGGCAGAGGTGGATGTTTGGTGGTGTTACTCCATTGTAACTTTGAATGGTCACTGAACGAACTGTTGTAAGTTGAGGACTACCCTGTAATAACCTCACAAGGCTTACTTTTCAGCAAACATAATTGACTACATTGCACTGAAAATAGTTAAATCCAATCAATCTGCTTAAAATGATCTCCTGCAGTTGTCAAACTCGTGGCTTGCAGGCCAGATGCATCATGCACTAGCCACTTCCACACCCAAGGGTGGGCTGCTGGGGGTTTGCAGGGGTTCAGGGGAACCTCTTGCTAAGAGTCTGCCCAGCTTGGAGAACTCCCAAATCCCACTCCTGGATGGTCCCTTCCACCCTGACCCACCACTCCCAGGAGTCTCTATGCAGCCCGTTTTGGATGCCAGGTAAGTGCAGGGCCTATGCGGAGGCTCAGGGAGGGCAAAAATGGGCCTCCCACAAGTTCTGGAAGTCCAGAAATGGGCCCATTTCCAGTTGCTGGAGGGTCTCCAGAGCCCCAGGGAGGCCATTTTCGCCCTCTGGGAGGCTCAAGGAAAGCCTCCAGAGCCCGGGGAGGGTGAAAAGCACACACACACACACACATCCCCATGGTGCAGGAGGCCGACTAGGTCACACACACTATGGCCACGTCCATCCAGCAACTGGGCAGAGAACCCTTTGCTAAAATTTTTGGAGGCCATCCCTGCCCACATCCGGTTTAGCAAAGAGGAAAAAAAATCATGATATATCATGTCATGCCATCATGACTTCATGAGTTTGACACTTCTGATCTATTGGGTAAAACTGCTTGTATCCAAGTAAATATTATACCCCGATACCAATGGAGCTATGTCCAGCTTAATAATATCCTTACTGCATGTGTATTTTCTGGTTACTTAACTTTTCTTTTAATTAAAAGGAGACAGTTATTAAAAAAAAGGGGGGGGGGAAACATGGCAAGTATATAACTAGTAGATAACATAACAAGTACATATATAACAAGTACATTACATAAAGTCAAGATCAGGGGTGGGTTTCTACTGGTTTGGCCCAGTTTGTCACCATCGACAATTGGAAGTGGGCCCACCCACCTGCCCACGCTTCTAAACATGCATTCCATTAAGGCTAGAAAGCAGCTGAGATGCGGCAGAGCCGAAAAATAGCTCAGGCACGCTGCCATGCAAAATCATCTGTTTTTTGGCTCGGCTGCATCTCAGCTAATGGAACACATGTGCAGCATGTGTGTGGCACACACGTGTACAAAGTGCACACTCATGCGCAAAATGCACATGCAAAGCGAACCGGTTGTTAATCCAGTAGAAACCCATCTGTGGTCTAGATGTAGTTATAATCACATAACCACCTTCATATTTCACTTCAGTGTTATTTGATTAATAGCAGTTAACAGAATTTCCTCACTCTGTCAAATTCCACTTCACTTCTTCTGGGTGGAAAGGTACTTTTCAATTTGCTTTATGAAAAGGAACAAATTTAAATCAAGTGGTTTTATGCCCTACCGTGATTTTTTCTTTTCTTATACTCATCACATGATTTCATATTAGCAATGGGTAGGCAGAGCCCACAGGTTAAACACAGTCTGCAAGTGTTCCATTCTTTTCCCCCAGGCTTGTAAAAATACAAAGCTCATTCTTTGTTCATATCTACTTGGGGAACAAGAAGGCTTGCTTGCTTTCTATTTTTTCCAGATTTTTATTCCACTTTTTTTTTTTTTACAAACACACCAGTACAACTTCCTCCTTCTATTTTCCCCGTAACAACAACCTTATGACATGAATTGACCTGAAAGAAACTGTCCAAAAATCATACATACACACATACCATCCACAAATATGGCAATCACAACAAAATATTTTTTTAAATGATTCTTGTGGAGAATAAGCTGACAGCCCTAGACAATTTGGCTTTTTAAAATATTGCTGCAGACTCTTAATTATTTTACTTGTCAACCCCTCTAAACAACTTAATCCACTCCAGGTGTACATATCCCAAGGCATTATTACTCTTATAGCTGGTGGCCATGTGAACAGTCATCTGACAAGATTGTTTTGGTGATATTGTGTGATGAAGACATGAGTAAGAGAGGCACCACTGAATTTCTTTCTGAAGCTGGGTTAGATTCAAATTGTGGAACGATCAATTTGCCATATCCAGTGCCAATGTGTTAATGTATTGATGATTGCAATGCCTCCACATCTAACTTCATCATGAAACTGGCTGAATATTTATATTCTAAACTTGGAAGAAGTCCCATCTCATTAACCCATGGACCAAATGCCAAACACAGCTGTTAGCCTAAGAAGCCTATAGAATGTGAGCTGTTTAATTCCTAATTGAGAGAATCCCTGGCCAAAGCAGGTAGCTATGCTAGTAAGTGATTTATATTCCCTCCAGTGAGCAAGAAGTCCAAGCTGTTATGTTACTAGCAGGGGATTAAGGCAACCCTGCAGAGTAAATGTGTTGTAGTGTACTATTTCAGGATATATTGTCTATAATCAAAAGTGTATCCCAGAGTAATGTAGTTGGCACTGTAGGAAGGCTACAAGGACACTTTGCCATCAACAGAAAAGGCAAGGAAATAAACAATTAGATTAAAGCAAGAGGGAGAAAAGCTGACAGAAGGACTTTCATTTTCCCCCAAATGTTAACAAAGCTTTCAGGAGTTATTAGATTTTTCAATGCTTTGATTGGATCACTCCAAAGTTTGCATTTGCTTCAAAGCAGAGAATCAAAATACACAGCTTTGAACCATTTTGCATTACTTTACAGATAGGAAAGGTTCTGGGCTTGTCACATACAATATGATACATTACAACTTCATTCCCTTATATACTGAATGCCGAGGAAGGTATTAAGTGAAGTAATAGACTAAAACTGACATGAATCACCAGTTACCAGTTTAATATCTCATTAAGTTTTTTGCCTATAAAATCCCTTTGGGGCCAATAAAGCTAATGTTATCTGGGGCTTCATTCATCTTCTCAATTATCAGCTATTAAGCTAGGTTTCTCTAAAATGGTCAACACTGATCAAACCCAATGTCAATGGGACTTGATATCATTTATATAACATAGAATCACAGCTGCAAATTCTTCAGCTAGTGTTGGCTTTCATTTGCATTGTGTTGCCCCCCAATGTCACATTGCAGCGGTGTCAAATTCACGTTATCACAGCAGTGTCATGTGATGTATTGGGAACTTTTCTCCCTTTGCTAAAATGAGTGTGAGCATGGCCAGCGCATGACACATCTGGCTGGAAATTTGACAGCCCTATTATATTGTATCATTGTAGTATATGTGCAGAAACAAGCAGTGTGGCCTTTGTAGTTGACAGATAGATACTGTCAGTTTTAGAAGCTGTCATCTATATTCCTTTTGCTTCTAAACTGCCATTTTTTCCAATGGGGATTCAAGGGGGGGAATGTTTTGTTGTTCAGTTAGTTATAATCATCAGTGCATAGTTGTTAGAAGTCAAGGTTAGGTCAAGGGGAAGGCTTGAATTTTGAGATGAGCATTTTGGTGCCAAGTGGTGGGCCCAGATTGGTTAGGATGATCGATGACATGATCAAAAGGGGATGGTTGTAATTTTCTTTTGTGAAGAATTGAAAGTGTTGATTCAGACTTGGAATTGTGGCAGGATGCCAACATGTTGTTTCTAAATAAAAGAATGACTCGGATGGCTCTCAAGTCCTGAGTTCTTTCTGGGAATGGAGAACCTTCATTGGGATCCTGACAGATACCCAGTATGCCAGGAACCACTGGGACTAAGATTTTTAGACTGTGATACTTTGTGATCTTCTCCAATTCTGTATCTTCTATTCTACTATCCCCTGATATCACCACATCAATTATCCAGTTAAATCCGAGATACTATGTGTGAAGACCTTATCAATTAATATTCAGAATACCCACAATATTTTAACCTGCTGATTTTTGACTACTTTTTAAATTCTATGTTCCTGACATTTTTTTTATTACTGGCACATGGTAATTTTTACAGATGTTTCAATGAATATTTTGCCAACTGTGAGCAATAAACCAATGGAATGGTTTATCTTCAGAAGTTGTGGGTACTAATGGGATACCTAAACTGTTGGAGGAGACACAGAAAATGTTGGAGGAGAAAATAACAATGATGGAACTAACTGAGGCAATTAAGAGACAAAAAATGGTAAAGCCCCAGGACCAGGTGGATTACCAGCAGAACTATATAAGATGCTTTGGCTAATCAAATGTTGGTGGTGTTTAATGAACTTTTGGATAAGTTGAAAGTACTGAACTCATGGTTCGAGGCTTTTATTACACTTATACCAAAATAGGACTCGGACTTATGTTTGATAAAGAGCTATAGGCCAATTTTGCCACTGAAGGTGGACTATAAGATATTTGCATCACTAATGGCGGAAGGACTAAAGAGGTTCCTGTCACATTTTATTCATATGGATCAAAATGGATTTCTACCTAAGAGGCAGTTAAGAGACAATATGAGGACAATCTTGAATATCTTGGAATAGTATGAGACTCATCCAGACAAACAGTTGGCATTGATGTTTTTGGGTGCACAGAAAGCCTTTGATAGTGTAAATTGGAAATTTATGTTATTGCAAATGCAAGAAATGGGCTTTGGTGACAGGTTTTTAGGATGATTGAGACAATATATGTTAAACAAACAGCGAGAGTTATAGTAAATGGAGAAATGACAGACAAAATTAATATTGAAATTAATATTGAAGACAGGGATGCCCTCTGTCACCACTACTATTTCTCTTAACACTGGAAGTACTTAATAGAAAGATTAGGCAAGATGGAGAGATAATGCGTTTGAAAATTAGAACAGAAGAATATAAGTTACAAGCATTTGCATTTGATTTGGTCTTTATACTGGAAGATCCAAAAGAAACAGAGCCTAAGTTGTTAAAAAAGATAGAAAAACATGGGGAGGTAGCAGGATTGAAAATAAATAGAAAAAAACTTAGATAATTACGAAAAATATGACTGAGAAGCAAAAGAGAGAATTAACAGAGGAGTTAGGAATCCAGATCATGAAAAAAAAGTCAAGTACTTGGGGATACAATTAATGGCAAGGTGTGTAAAAATAAAGGAGGACAATTATAATAAGCTTATGCAGCACATTAAAATCAATTTAGAAAAGTGGAAGGGGCTCCAACTATCATTAATGGGCAGAATTGCAGCGATTAAAATGAATATCTTACCAAGAGTGTTGTATCGGTTCCAATAAAGCTGGAGAAAACTTTTATCCAAGAACTTAATAAAGCAATTTTCAAATTTATTTGGCAGGGTAAGAAAGCAAGGATCAATTTGAAAATGGTACAGGATGCAAGAATCAGAGGAGGATTTGGTTTACCCAATTGGAAGTTATATTATCAGGCAGCAGCCTTAGTCTGGGTGAAAGAATGGATTGAACTGAGGAATATTAGGCTGTTAACTCTGAAGGGACATGATTTACAAACAGGTTGGCACTCTTTCTTATGGTATGGTGGAAGCAAGAGCCATAGTTATTTTAAGAGACACCTTGTAAGAGATGCCTTGTTAACAGTGTGGGATAAAATTAGAGAACAGCATTATTTGAAAACTCCAGTCTGGCTTTCAACAATAGAGGCACTTATCCACCCAAATTTGAGGAAGTTAGAAAATATTCATAGATATAAAGATATTCTAAATGAAAAAGGAGAACTCACAACAAAAAGAGAACTGAAAGAGCAGGGAATTGATGTAACATGGTTTACATATTTGCAAATACAATCAAGATATGATAAAGATGTTAAATTATATGGTTTTTATCAGAGTTTGACACAACTAGATGGGATACTGTTAGGGAAGATTGAAAGATTGATTAAAATTTTGTATGGTTACTTACTGGAATATAATTTAGTGGATGAACAGGTTAAAGATACTATGATAGCTTGGGCAAAGAAGTTTGGCTATAATATAGAACTAGAAAAGTGGGAGAAATTATGGTCTAGAAATTATAAATTGACAATGCCAACAGTATATAAGGAGAATTTGTATAAGATGTTTTATAGGTGGCACTTTTCTCCCTTGAGAATAGCTAGAATGTTTAAGAATAAATCAGCCAAATGTTGGAAGTATATTCAAATACCAGGATCTTACTATCAATGTGGTGGCCATGCGGAAAAGCGAAAAAATATTGGCTAAAGATACATAACTGGGTAGAAAAAAAGACAATGAAATTTACTGAATGGAAACCTGAAATATTTTTGTTGGGAATATTACCTGGTACATTTAGTAAAATTGATGCATATTTAATTATTCTTGTATTAACAGCTGCAAGGATTGTATTTGCTCAAAACTAGAAAAATGAAGTAATACCAGCTGAAGATAGTATTATAAGGAAAATTTTAGAATGTGCAGAGATGGACAGATTAACATTAGCTATCAAAGAGTAAGTTGAATCAGAATATTATGAGATTTGGGAAACATTTTATTATTGGTTGCAAAATAGAAATGAGAGATAATAAGTGGTAGTGATAGAAGTAGAAATAATACTTATGGTATGAAGAAATATTAACTGTGTTTTAGTAATGATTTGCAATTAGTAATGATGAATTGTTGATGTTGCATTATGTATAATAATAGTATTAGAAATTATGTCCATGACATAAATATATTTAAATATATGCATTTGTATTATGATGATTGATGTATCTGATGCAACCCGGACAACTCACCCTTCAACGTGAGATGTTTTATGTAACTTTTAAAATAAATGAAACATTTAAAAAACTAAGAGGGTGGGTGGGTGGATGCTTCATCACTGGAGGGTTTTGTTTTGTTTTTGTTGTTTTTTTTTTAAAAGACAGGACAGCCATTTGATATAGAGTCTTTTGATTGAACAGAGGGTTGTACTGGAAGACCTCCAAGATCATTTATTATATTCAAGCATGTAATGCAGGCCTGTCAAATGGCTGGGCCATGGACCAGTTATGTCATGTGGAGGCCACGTGCACCCCAGCTCCACAAAGGCAAAAAACATCACACTACATCACGATCTGGCATGTGATGCAATCGAGTTTGATACCCATGATGCAATGCAATGATTTTGCTGTCTGATGGGAAATAATGGATGGAAACTAATCAAGAAGAGATCCAACCTAGAACTAAGAAGAAATTTCCAAACAGCATAATTAATCAGTGGAACAACTTGCCTCCAGAAGTTGTGGGTGCTCCATCACTGGAGAATTTTGAGAGATTGGACAACCATTTGTCAGAAATGGCATAAGGTCTTCAGCTTGAGCAGGGGGTTGAATGAAAAGACTACCAAGTGTCAGATCCCTAACTGTGAATCTGCCAATCTTTTGGGAGAAGGGGGATTTTGGATGTGTACTTCTTGCTTTTATTATCTGTGCATTTAACCAAGGTTATTTACAAC
>JANHFR010004931.1:40217-50610 GCA_032468015.1 Mimophis mahfalensis | reverse complement strand
ACATTGTAAGCCGCCCTGAGTCTTCGGAGAAGGGCGGGATATAAATGGGATTAAAATAAAATAAAATAAATAAATAAGTATTTTTCAGAAAGGAAAAAGAAAAATGTATTTTTGTACTTGGAACAAACAATGCTCAGCTTTCCAAGAATGGCTAGAAAATATACTGTATGATATTGTTGGAATAGCCTGGTTCTGTTGTAATTTTACTAGTGGCTGTACTGTTATTATATTATACAACACTAGACAATAAAAGAATCACACCATAATATACTTTCAGTAAAAGTATACAGTGTTTTATGTAACTTGCACATCTAAGTCAGTGAAAAAGTATACAGCATTGTTATTGTCACCAAGACAACAAATTGCCTTCTACCCTGACCACACTAACAGAAATGTAAGAAAGGATTCTTATACAGTATGAGTGTAAGCTTTAACTGTTTTAAGAGAGAACTCACTAAATCCTTAACCAAAGGCAACATTCTATTCCATTGTTTTTAATTTTAAAAAATCATATTTTCATTTCAGATCTTATACTGATGGAGGAGATTTTTCTTCTTTGTTTTCAAGGGGAAAGAATAGTATGCAGTTAGAGTGGCCTACAGACATGGATTAATGACTAATGTCCAATTTGGAGAAGCAGGAATAGGTGACATTGGGAAGATGAACTCCCTCCAAGTGTTCTGACTCTGCATGAAAAGCTGTACTTTCACCTCCATGCTGGGCAAGCAAAATAATCCACTCAACCCGGTGAGCTATGTTATGCCCTAGACATGTGCCTCCAGTCCATTTTACCCACCATTGCACACACCTCAACCCTGGTCCTCTTTGTCTTTGCAGACCATCTCATATTCAGCATTCAGCACTAATGTGCCTCCCATGAAAGCCTGCACCTTAATAGTCTTAGTAGTGGATGATGGTTAAGATTGCAGGAAGAAATATCAACAACCTCAGATATGCAGATGATACCACTCGAATGGCAGAAAGTGAAGGGGAACTAAAGAGCCTCTTGATGCAGGTGAAGGAGGAGAGTACAAAAGTTGGCTTGAAACTCAACATTAAGAAATCTAAGATCATGGCATCCGGCCCTCTCAATTCCTGGCAAATAGATGGGGAAGAAATGGAGGTAGTGACAGACTTTATTATCTTGGGCTCCCAGATCACCACAGATGGGGACTGCAGCCAAGAAATTAAAAGACGCTTGCTCCTGGGGGGAAAGCTATGGCAAATCTAGACAGAAACAGAGACATCACCCTGTCAGCAAAAGTGCGTATAGTCAAGGCGATGGCTTTTCCAGTTGCAATGTGTGGCTGTGAAAGTTGGACCATTAGAAAGGCTGAGCACCAAAGAATTGAGGCCTTTGAACTATGATGCTGGAGAAGATGCCAGCAAGTCCCTTGGACTGCAAGGCAAACAAACCGGTTCATTCTAGAGGAAATCAACCCAGACTGCTCTTTAGAAGGCGAGATCCTGAAGATGTGTTAATATTAAATTCTAAGTTGAGGTGATGAATCTTCCCACTGACCATTGCAGCACAATAAATCAAGAGACTTCTTTTGTAACCAATGAATTAATTAATTATTCAATAATAAAATATATGTTCTGTCTCAGTCTCTATCTTCAAGAAGCTAATCTCTCTCCTATGAGATAACAACCTTGTCACCTATGTGACAAGGAATCCCACAGTTGCTCAGAGGGAGGATGTATTTATACCCTCTCAGTGACAGTTAAACTGTAACCTCAGCAAAGGGAGGGGAATTCAAATCAAAGCAGGCCTTCTGATTGGCCAATTTAAATATTTGAATGGACTCTTGACAGCTTAGTGCTAACAATTAGATAGTTCAGATTCTTATTTCGGGTAGCATGGAATACACCTCAACTGACATGAAAGGATGAAAAAGATGAAGGTATAAGTATGGATAAGCCTTTTTATATAATCCTTTCTCCTATATACTCCCTAATTCCCACTGCTCCAATTAAACACCCACAGTAAAAGTTGCAAGGAAATCATTCTGCAGAGCTTTTTCATCGCATAACAAAAATATATATAACTGGAGATAGACACCACAGCACTCTTCATCTAAAATCACCCCCAAATGATTGCAAGAGATTCTCAAGTACCTATGAATAATGAAAAAAGCAACAGTTCTTTTCACAAGGAAAAATAATATTTTTAGAAATTGCAAGCCTGATTTGGATATAGGGGAAGGAATAGGGAGCTTTTGATTACTGACAGTGGATTACACAAATAAATATTTATGCAGAAAGTTCTACTGTAAAACATCTCTACATCTAGTTTGTGCCACTATATTATTGATCAGTTGTTTGTAGATGATTAATTAAACACACCTTAATGACAAGCTGTCAATAAGTGAACATTTCAATTCAGCAGAACTCTCCTATTTTTCCCAATTTTATAAAATAAATTTACATTATGTTGATAGTTTAACTTTCCATATTTTCTGCTACAGATTATTACATTAAGTTTAACTCTGTGTAACAATAAAATCTCATTATTCCTCACAGAATAAAATTGCATAGTTGGTACTTTGCATTACAATCGGTTAATTTTATTAAAAAGGCTCTCAAGCAATGCTATAGATCCAAGTTATGCCATTTATCCATTGAAATATTATTTAGATATTGCACTGTTTAGCAATGGTTGCCACAGAGAATAACACAGAGTCTAAATTTAGACCACGAATTTCTTTTAACTCTTTGGTAGATTTATTGAAATCTATTACCTGGCATAGCTTTGAAACTGTACCTTTCGATTCTTTGAAGAAGTTTAGCAGTCCTTTTTCAGAATTAGACGGGTCTATCTCTCTAGTATCATTTTTAATTACATAATATTGAGTTGATCTGACATTTACAAAGCCCACAGTACTTTAGGTATTAATGGTTCTTCAAAGTATCATAAACTACAAGTATTGTAAAGTTACTCTGTAAAGGCTTTCTTTCCCATAATTTCAATGCTATAGCTCTGTCGTGATTGAAGCCTGGACATGAACTTAGACAAAGAAGCCTGGAATAACTTCAAAAACTGTTCTCCACATTTGGCAGATTACAGATAATTTCCATAATACCTTTATACCCACTTAAAGGACATAACATCACTTCAGTGACAAAATGGTACAGGTGTTATCAATGAGCTTCTTTTTGTCTCTATTCCACAATCTTTTTATGAATTCCTTGCAAAGGAAAAGGGGGATGAATTAGATTAATGATTTCAAATCCTTTTTTGGGCTAATGAAAGGAGAAGTTGCTTATGGGGGAAAACACTTTATTTTGCACCTTACAATCGTAAACTACTTGAAATACTGTACCTCCGATAGATTTTGTGCACAAGGAAGGGAAATTTACTGAAAGGTAATTGTTCTGCATAAAAGCAAGAATTTTATGAATTAGAAAGTAGAAACAGTATTATTTAGCTCGGCTTTCACCTACTGATTTGCTTTTGCAGATAGACTGTATGATTCCCATTGAAAATGATATTTTGATATGATGAAGAGATATTTTAAAGCTGTCTATTAACTCATACTAGCTGATAACCTGGCTTCGCCACGAGTAGCTCTATCAGCCCATAGCTCTAGCATCACAAGTGAGTAGTTCTATGGGCCCGTAGCTGTATAGTTCCGTAGCTCTATGATCCCGACACTGGTCTCTCTATCACTCTGAGCTAACCATTTAATACAAGGATTTCAGCCGTATCACTGTCCCGTCCCCCCCAGATTTACCCATTTCAGTAATGAAAAACTAATTAGTCTCTCTCCCTTTAAGAGATCCTTCAAGACTTTCTAGATTTTAATGATGAGATTGAAAGGTTCTCTTCCTGAGGAAAACAAAGTAATTAGATTTGCAGAACAATTTATCCTATTGCTAGCTAATTCACATTCAGTGGTCAGAAGTATATAATAACTTGCTGCATTTTCAGAGGATGTTGGGAAGAAATAAGTGAGGATTTTGAGCTACAGAATTGATATTAATGGTGGGCTTTATAACATACGTTTTCTTATGTTTTCGCGGGTATTTATGTGTATGGCATTATGCTTTGTTTGGGTATTATTAGGGCGTAAATATATAATTTATACTCTACTTGATTGTTTTCTGAGAGGAGTGGGTCAGAATGGAGAACATGCTTTGGGGGAAGTGAAAGGGCTTCTGAAGGAGAATTCTATTAATTCTTTGTGGAGGCGAAAAGCTTTCTTATGGAAGAGAATACAGTGAGGGGGAGATCTCACAAAGAAATATTGCTGCTGCCTCAAGTAGGGTCAGAGATGCATTTAGAAGAGCCGAAAGGGAAAAATATGACATCATAAAACATACAACGCTAGTCTCAGAAACATTATTAGAAAATAGAGGCCTATCCCAATCATGACATATCTGTTAGGAATGGGTTCATTGCCTAACTTGTTGGGAAGGAAATATATAAACCAGCATAGTATGTTAGTTGTGTCAAACATAGTATGTTAGTTGTGTCAAGGTTGACTCATCCTTCCGAGGTAGGTAAATTGAGGACCCAGATTGTTGTGGGCAATAAGCTGACTTTGTCAAAATGCCGCTAATAAGCAGGCATTTACAAAGAATGAAAGCTATTGCTAAGCACATTGATTTGTGCTTCACAGATTGTAAGCCGCCCTGAGTCTCCGGAGAATGGAGGCATATAAATGGGATTTAAAAAAAAGTATTCTGTTGCCTTAAGGCATGAGGTTTGAGTTGCATCATTCATTTAATAACAGAGTATAGTAATTACCACGTTACCTGATTGGTTAGATCTGTTAGCTATGTTCTTAAGAGAAAGCTAGTAACCCAGTTTGCTCTCTCTGTTTGAGTGGTTTTGACTGTGAAGTTTAGTCTCTTATTGCTGGAGTTTTGCTCCTATTTGCAACTCAAAAGGACTGCTTTATGTGTATTGCTGGTAAGAAGACACTGATTATCTGAATATCCTTGAAACATCATTTGACTATATCTGCTATTTACTTGTGTACGACTTGGACTGTTTTTTGGACTTTGCTTTACTGAAAGCAAACAGCATTTAACAATTCAGTGTATCTGCATGGTTACTGAGTCACTATGCTTATTCATTGCTACTCTCAAACTTCAGATTGCACACCCTTGCTACACAACGGTTATTCTAAATCTTAACAATATCAACCTTCCTGTTATGCAAGGTTTTAAGATTGAACAGAGGATTGTGTAGTGGGCTCCTGCCAAAATTGTCCAGACTAACCATCAAGCAGATGCTTCTTTGGCAAAAGCGGAGTGCTGCCAACATGCTGCGTCCAGCTCTCAACCACTTGAAGCAGCAGCCAAGGTTCTTCTTCATTAAAAATATTTTTGAGTGAATGTGGCAACGGAGGAGGCCAAGGGGAAAGAAGCTAGTTTTCTTACATTTCTCAGAAGTGACCAGGAAACAGTTGCTTGTGAGAGTATCTGAGGGCTATTGCCAGATGATTGTTAACAAAAAAAGATCTGGGGAGGGGAGGTAATCTTTCACCCATTCTTAGCTCTGAACCAGAGCTCCAGGTGATTTTCTTCTTGGTGTTCTCCAAATCCCCTCACTACATTTTAGTATTAAATGTACTAAATCAGCTGCAAGTTAATGGGCCAGGAAATGATATCCACATGTGCAACTAGAATCAGCATGAGTGATAGCCTTATCCAAAAACAGCAGGAGTTGTACCATGGTTAGTTTATATCCTGGGTTAGCATTTCTTATAAGCATGTTGATAAAGCGTTTTGAAAGATTTGAGGGCAGGAGACATCCTTTACATAGGAAATGGATTCTCATAGGTAAACATAGGATGATACCACAACCACGCAGCTCAGCTTACAAACTCTACATACTCACTGATGATATAGTCAAGTGACAGGAATAAAGGCAAAAAGTAGGTGGGGAAAAGGAAGTTTTCTTATTCTGTGGAGGTATTAAAAGGGATCAGAGAACTGTAGGGGAAAAGAAGTGGGTTGTAAGTCACTGTTTACCAGCCTGCACAGTAAACTGCTATGTACTGTATTTTTTGGACCATAAGATGCACCTGACCATAAGAGGCACCCAATTTTTAGAGCAGGAAAACAAGAAAAAAAATATTCTGAACCAAATAGTACCAGTATACTGAAGTATTTAGCTCTGTCGTTCTGAGAGTGCTTGCCCCCACTCATTTGTGTGCTGGACAGCATTCGGACCATAAGATTCACCCTCATTTTTACCCCACTTTTTTGGGGGGGAAAAGTGAGTCTTATGGTCCAAAATTTACGGTAATCCCCACAGGGAAGGCACAGCTGAACCCCATTTGCAGACTGGAGTGAAGCACTTTGTGAAACATGGCTAGCAGGCATCTATCTGAAAGACCACTGCACACTTTTTTTTTTTCACTTGTGTCAAAATACATGGATTAAATGCAGCAGGACCTAATCTGGCTTTATAATAGGAGAAGGAAAGAGCAAATTGTGTCAGCTACTGACATATCTCTGATCGCTTAGTCAACAGCTGACAGTTCTCTGATCTTTATGGAAGATCACTGGTCATGCGTGAAAAATACCTCTTGCAGATGATGTGCTCTGTGGAGTAACATTATTGTGATAGATTCTAGCTAAAGAGAGTTCCCAGCTCTCCCCATTCTCCATAGGAAAGGGAGTACAGTACCTGTTCAGCCACCCTTATTTAAAAAGTGTGGGAGGAAAAAATGTTTTTGCATCCTTGAAATCCACTTACCCTTCTTGTTACGGGTGTTAGAAGCAAGTGGGGGGGGGGGGAGAAGCCAAGGATAACAACTCTTTGGGAGTAAAAGAACCCCTTGGGAGTAAAAGAGTGGGAACTGGCAGCAGGAGATCCACAGGTGCCAATGGTGGTTTTCCCCATCCCTCCTCTGTCCCACAATTCTCTTGCAAAATAACAGTTGGAAATGTGGGTAAAAAGTAAGCTAGCTTACCTGCAAGCTGCTTCAATGTTGTAGACAACCACTTTAAATATCAATTGCAAATACTGTCAGATCTATCAAGGTTCCAACAGATTTGAAAAGGTGGCTCTTGTTTTAACAAGCTCTCTGAATTTTTAAAGAAAAGTAGAGCTATAATAGGCATCAGACCACAATAGATTGGAAGTATCCATCATTGACTTTTGAATAAGAGTCTTGAGAACTCCACTGGTTGAAGTATCTATTTCCATTTTCTAAACTGGCTGGGAAATGGCTTGGGCAGGGGCTTGGGCAGGGGCTGAAAAGCCATCGAAAAGGATTTGTAATGCCAGTCAGGTTTTCCTGTGTGCTGTTATAAAGCTAAATTTACAACATTCTTGTGTTACCCAGTGCAGTAAAAATATCTAAGCAATTTAGATCACTGTTTTAAAATATTTAAAATATACAATTTCAAAAATATGCATTTTATAAAACATGAAACACGCAAACATATATAAGTAATTAGATGATCAACATTTAAATGCTATTCTAAATAACTCTGTTTTGAGCAGTTACCAAAATATGCAAAGTGTAGGCCGTATTCTGATCTAAAGAGGTCAAGATAATCTGCCTCCTGTTGGATACTGTAACTGAACATTGAAAACAGGCTACCAATACCAGTGATTACCAGATACAGATGCTGAGGAAATATAAGGAAGAACATTATCAACTATAGATAGACCAAAGGAAATTTCTTTAAAAATGGGGAATGCCACAGCCTTTTTCACAACTACCAACATCACCTTTTCCCATTATGAAATGTTGTCTACCAGCACCTCCAAATCTCCCAAGGCAACATGAATGAGAAGCAGAGATCATGATCATGTGGTCACAGACAGTTGAAAGAGCACTCTGTCCACATTATTAGCGATCATAGGCCAGAAGCAGTTCCACATAATGTGGTCATACCTTCCTCCTGTCTACACAATGGACTCCACACTCAAAGAATCAAGACTTTAGCAACTTTATTGACAGAGCACTATGCTAAAAAGCCAGATGGAATCTACCCATTTCCCCTTTCCTGAAAAGTAATACAATTCAATATGAGGTCCACTCAATCTCTCCATATTTTCTGGAAGTCTGTCAAGACATGGAGATCTGATAGACTTCCGGCGAGATTCCGTTCCCAATGGCCATGGGTTTTTTCGCGGCCGAATGCCAGCTTGCTGTCATTGCTGGGAACCGCGGAGATTGGCAGTTTCCCGGCAAGAAAAACCCTCTCCTCGGGTGAAGAGGAGGGGGTGAGTTATCCGGACTGGGGTTGAACTCCAGCTATCCGGACTGGGGTTGAACTCCAATACAAATTACAAGTTACACCAACTAGTATGGCTAACTCTCAGCCCCTTTTCTCCTTTCCCTGTCACCCTGTTCCCTACAAAGGCTCTCCATAGGACATGCAGGGCAGAGGTGGTATTCAGCCAGTTCCAACAGGTTCCGGAGAACTGGTAGCGATAATTTTGACTGGTTCGGAGAAGCGGAAAATACCACCTCTGATTGGCCGACACTGGCAAATACCACCTCTGACTGGCCAACAGCATAGCCATGCCGACTAAGCCACACCCACAGAACAGGTAGTAAAAAATTTGAATCCCACCACTGATGCAGGGAGCATAGAAAGCAGTGTCCTTATTGAAGGAGGGTGATATTGTAATAGATAAGACACAGTAGATTTTAGAATTTCTTCTGAGTTTCATCCATCATACACCAAGCTTTCTAAAGTAGAAATTTCTTGAAAGTGTCTCAGATGAGGATACTAATAATTTGTAATCACTAAGAGTCAACATTGGCTTGATGGAAAATAATAATCAGTTAGCAGTATGCATTTTATACTTCTTCTGATACTTTGAACAAAAATTCTAAAGTAAACAGGCTTCAACACATGTCAAAAACTACCCTTCTATACCTATGGCTAATCCATAGCAGCTGGAGTTTATTGGCAAATAAACATACACATATGTTTTCTACAATCACCACAATAGGGGTGTAAAGTGGGCTCACATAAAGTGGAAGTGATAAACCCCCAACACTCTATTTTCCATGCTTACTATATACATATGTTGGGGGCCTTTATGTAACCTGAATTCTACAGCTGGTAGCAGCTATTAGTTTTCTTAATATGAAAATGCCATGAGCCCCCAAGCGTTTCCTGGTTTTATAGATACCAAATCAATTTCCGAGATTCTGAACTGACAACTCATTTGATGTTTGTCAAGCTGCAGTTACCATTAGGGGTGGGAGGAGGAGAAATCCTGAATTGCCTAATTAGAAAAATAATGCATTGCATATTATCAGTTTGCTCAAGAATAATGACAACAAAGAGCCTGTTGTTATGAAAACTCAAATGACTGTATAATTAATACAGCCTAGAGATCTGAGTCTTACAAAAACAAGAGTTTTTCAAAAGAAATTGGAAAAAAATATCTTTTAAGGACAGCTTCTAATCCTAATAGAATTCTGCAGCATTCAAAATCCCCAGAAGTATTAATCTCATTGAGCAGAAGTTCTCAAGCTGTGGGTTGGAACCCCCTGGGTGGCTACAAGCAATCTATATGAGAATTTTTGGCTGGGGGTATGTGTGTGTGTGTGTGTGTATTGATCAAGTTTGTATGGGCAAAGTGGGATAATTTGGCAAAACTCAGTCTGGGATTTCCTTCCTATTTTGCTCATTCAAGCCAGACAAAATGGGATCTAGTGTTTATACTACTCCTGCTTTGCATATAGAGGCAAAAGAGAAGCAGCGTTCAATTAATCACGAAGACAGTTTATTGCTGTTTTAGACCAGTACACAATAGGAACAGTGTGAAAACTCACTCTGGGTATTGCTCTTCCCTTTGAAGCAGGTCTTCTAGTCCAACCCCTGCTCAAGCAGGAGACCCTATACCATTTCAGACAAGTGGCTATCCAGTTTTTTTCTTAAAAACCTCCAGTGATGATGCACCCACAAGTTCTGAAGGAAGCCAATTCACTGGTTAATCGTTCTCACTGTTAGGAAGTTTCCCCTTAATTCCAGGTTGCTTCACTCCTTGATTAGTTTCCATCCATTATTTCTGGTGCTGCTCTCTGGTACTTTGGAAAATAAGTTGACCAGCTCTTCTTTGTGGCAGCCCCTGAAATACTGGAATACGGCTATCATAGCATCTCTAGTCCCTTTTTTCTCTAAACTGGCCATACGCAATTCCTGAAATCATTCTTTCTATGTTTTAGTCTCTAGGCCAGTGGTCATGAACCTTTTTGGCACTGAGTGCTCTTTAAGCTTATCTTAAATTTAATTATAATTCTTCAATGTTTTGACAACACAGTGGCTCAGTGGCTAAGACGCTGAGCTTGTTGATCAGAAAGGTCGGCAGTTCAGTGGTTCGAATTCCGAGTGCTGCATAACGGAGTGAGCTCCCATTACTTGTCCCAGCTTCTGCCAACCTAGCAGTTCGAAAGCATGTAAA
>JANHFR010004931.1:0-10408 GCA_032468015.1 Mimophis mahfalensis | reverse complement strand
TGGAGTCTTAGTGGACAACCAGCTAAATATGAGCCAGCAGTGTGCAGCAGCAGCCAAAAAAGCCAATGCAATCCTAAACTGCATTAACAGAGGGATATAATCAAGACCAAGTGAGGTACTAATACCACTCTATAAAGCCTTAGTAAGACTATACCTAGAGTACTGCATCCGGTTTTGGTCACCACATGATAAAAAAGATGTTGAGGCTCTAGAAAAAGTGCAAAGAGCAACCAGGATAATTAGGGGGTCACAGACTAAAACATATGAAGAACAGTTACAGGAACTGGGGTTGGCTTGGCTAGTCTAGTCTAGTGAAGAGAAGGACCAGGGGAGACATGATAGTAGTGTTCCAATATTTGAGGGGATGCCACAGAGAGGAAGGGGTCAAGCTATTTTCTAAAGCACCAGTAGGCCAGGCAAGGAATAATGGATGGAAACTGAACAAGGAGAGATTTAATCTGGAAATGAGAACTTTTCTGACAGTGAGAACAATCAGCCAATGGAACAGCTTGCCTTCAGAAGTTGTTGGAGCTTCATCACTTGAGACATTCAAGAAGAAATTGGACTGCCATTTGTCAGAAACAGTGTAGGGTCTCCTGCTTGGAAAGGGGGTTGGACTAGATGACCTACAAGGTTCCTTCCAACTCTGTTAATCTGTAATCTGAACCAGAAATCCACACTGTACTAAAGAACAGTGTTAGATGAGCATTGTCCTAGCTGCATCAATCAAAAAGGAATTTGAACTCATTGCAACAAATGCTGCTAATTAACTGTGCTGCCCTGGCTATCATACAACTGAAACAAAACCACCAATTTTAGTAGTTCCTGCTTTTGAGAAAAGGAAAAGAAAAAAAAAAGAAATAATAAAGGGAATTCTAATAGTATATAATAGGTGTAATTTAAGACACATTATGTAGACCAAAAAGGGCACAGAGCAGCACAATTAAGGATCCCTTGAATTTTCAAACTATTCTTCTTATAGGAATAATTAAACTTGTTGGCTCATCCCATCTTGAAAAGAATTCAAGTGCCTTGTCAGCTTGCCTCAAATAGTAGGCATTTTACTCAAGTGTAAGAGAGAATGCCTTTAGAGCTGATTAAAATTCCCTTTCATTTACTCCTGCCAAGAGAATATTTAACTTCTGGTCCAGCTCTACGATTTGGGAAAGAGAAACAGCAGCATTGCAATAGGTACTATATAACATGCCCAGTACTTCTAAAGCAGCTCCTTCCTTTCAGATTCTGTAAAGGATATTATCCAGAGATGGTATTCAGCCAGTTCCGGCAGGTTCCAGAGAACTGGCAGCGATAATTTTGACTGGTTCAGAGAACCTGCAAATACCACCTCTGATTGGCGACAGCATAGCCACACCCACTAAGCCATGCCCACAGAATGGTAGTAAAAATTTTTGAATCCCAGCACTGATATTATCCCATTACACAATAAAGAAGATTTCCACTACCATTCACTTAACTATTCTGAATGGGATGGAGGAATTACCTTATTCTCTGCCCCCAACAGTAGTAAGTCGGTTTTATTGATAAAAATCTGCATCATCTTTAATTTGTTTCAGATTTTATTTTATTAAATATGCAAGACCATTCAAAACTACAGTGACTGTAGTAAACAAACCTAAAATAAAATCAAGCAGTCAAACTTCACCCCATTAACCACACAAGTCTTTGCTTCCGACACCTGAATAAGACATGCCTAGAATCCAAACCTGAGCAACATTATCCTGTAGATACCTAGAATAATTTTCACAGTGGCCTTGTAGATGGATCTGGTGATTCATCCCTCTCCAGAAGGGAACAAGTTACTTTAAAAAGAGCCCCAGGGTGGCTATTTGTTGACATGATAAAAACAGTGGGGGGGGGGGCCCTCTTTGCTGCTCTTATCATATTGTAATTCCTAACATTTGACTTCAATTAGTTTCATTTTTTATCTTCTTCCAGTGGTGTTTTAGGTTTCTTTCTGTCTTTCATCCATCAGAGTTCCTTGGAAAGCCAAGTTGCCTCCCAGGATTAAAGATAGTGGAAAGCTCTAGATCAGTGGTTCTCAACCTGTGGGTCGGGACCCCTTTGGGGGTGAACGACCCTTTCACAGGGGTCGCTTAAGACCATTGGAAAACACATATTTCAATACAAATACAGGTGTATGTGAAAATAATTTTATAGTTGGGGGTCACCACAACATAAGGAACTGTATTAAAGGGAAGGCATTAGAAAGGTTGAGAACCACTGCTCTAGATGTTGCTAGCACAGGCTTTGATCAAACAAATTGAAAGACAGTTTATGACTAAGCTGACATATTTGACCTGTGATTGCTTAATTCTAGTTTGGTGAATAAGCTACTGTTGTCTGGGTTTACTTACCCCGATGTTATGGTTTATAGGCTACAGTTGCAGGAGGTGCATGGTGTTAGGTATTTGAAATATTTGAGCGGGAAAACCTAGCCAGCCCATTGGTTAAGGGGCTGGGCTAGAGAGCATATAAGCTGCAGGGTTTCCCAGCCGTTTGCTGGTTTTCTCACAATGCATTAAAGAGCTGTTGTGTTTGATCACACTTGGCTTCCTGAGTCCTCATTCCCATGCCTGATCTTCGGATCTAGCACATGGCATACAATGGAAAGACAAAGGGATCATGTTACAGGGGATTTACAGTGTTATCTGTGACTCCATGTTTTGGTGGTCACTACACTAAGGAAAGATGGACGAATGATCTAGAAGTTTATTTCCCTGCTAAAATTGTAAACTGAAGCATAAAGAAAGCAGCAGGTACATAGATATTTCTTTCCTGTATATTTAGCCATATCTAGCGTCTTCTGCAATATAATAAACATCATTTCTATAGTCATTGATCTTGCTACTTCTCTTAAATCTGTCAGTCATGTTCCAAATGGATCTCCTCCATTTTGTGCTGCTTGTCAGATGGATCAATCCAAAAAATCATTTCAAAGTGCTGTCAGCAACCATAGAATCATGTGTGCCATATATCATAGGTGGAAAACTGATTAAAGGTTGTCATAGCTGCCTTCAGTCTTCACAACAGTCCTTCAGTCTTTGAAACAGTCCTTGGTATAGGGTAGTTATTTTCCATAAAAGGGGGATAAAATCAAAATTCAACACTTCCAGGCTAGCATTTGATAGACAAATCCATAAATATTTAGAGTTATTATATAACTGTTTGCTAGATATCTCTATAATATCCAAACAGGATAGTAGTAGCTTAAATAGGCTTCTGATGAAACTAATGAAAACATGAATGAGGAGTACCCTGATTTAATGATACACATCTTGTAAAAGCAACTCATAAGAAAAAAAAATCTGCCTTAATTTGTGCCTTTGAAGATCCACATCAGATTCAACACCTTTTTATTTAAATTCTTATGTAGCGTTTCAAAGATTACACATAAAGGATGACTATAACTTTGATATATTTACTTCGTTACCTGAATGCCAGGAGAGAAGAAGAAAATTATCTCTTGAATCTATTTCTCAAAATAATTACTCCTTCTAAAATACAAGATTGTGAACATACTGGAAAAAGACCAGTCATGTAAAACAAAATGCACAATTTCTTGCCCCTAGTGTGTGTCTTGCCACAGCTGTAGCAAGAATTCCTTCTTATCTTCTCAGGACTGGGAGAAGGACTCTAAGACCTCATCAGTCGATGAGTGACAAAAAAAAAAACAGAAAGAATTGAAAGAGTGATGGGAAACTGTTTTTACTATTAAGTCTTGTTAATCCACTAGAATATAAAAATTTGAGTGTGTGCAGCTAAAGATGGCTCAGCAAGCCAGATGAATGGGATTTTCAAACACTGCAGGATTATATAGCTGTTTTTCAGAGTGGCCTGAGAATAGGATAATGCTGAGAATGGCATATCATTAGTCCAAGACTCCCATGCTTTTGCTCTGAGACAGAAGTGAAAGGAATGAGGGTATAGAATGTTTAATTGATTCTCTGCTCCATAATGCACAGCAGAGATGGGGGGCTGAGCTCTGAAGATTTAGCTAGGAAGGCTAAAACTTTGTTTTGCAATGAGAAACTTGTCATGAGAATCCTGTGTATGTATCTAATACAGTGATAAGATCCAGCCGCTATATAATCCAGCCGTTGCTATGTGAAACATAAATTCTGTCTGTTGAAACAAACTGTTCTGATAACACTAGCAAGCAAAATATATTTCATTCTTGAAACTTAGAATGTGTATTCCAACAAAGAAGAATTCTTATGTATTTCTGTATGCTTCTGTAAAATGCGCTTAAGTGTGGGTTCAGCAAATCTCAGCATGCCCCTTAACAAGGTTCCTTTGTTTATAGAAGCATTGAGAAGTTTTCCTTGCGTATGAAATGTTGCTAAATGCAATGACATAATGCTAGCCATTTTCTAGTTTATAAAGTAGAAGGAAAAAAATTTTCTCTAGCAACTTTTTGCAAGTGGTTTGTGTTGAGGGCTTGTAATCTTTCTAAGTTGCCCAGTTTCTCTTTCTGCAGAATTAAACACTGATTACCCGATAGCCTCATTGCTTTTGGGTCTCATTCGATTTACCTGACTCACAACAAAAAGATACGTGAGATAACCTTACAGAAGGAAAATGTGAATTAGGTAATTGTCCAGCATATGAAGGTTAAGCAGCTATTGAATGGTACTATTTGAAATCACTGCATGAAATTGGCATGAAGTATGTATGTATGTATGTATGTATGTATGTATGTATGTATTTACTTACTTACTTACTTACTTACTTACTTACTTACTTACTTACTTACTTACTTACTTATTTATTGGATTTATACTCCGCCCTTCTCCCGGAGGACTCAGGGTGGCTTACAGTCCCAAATTTAAAAACATAAAATATAAAAATTAAAACAAAATTAAACATTATTAGGACCCAACAATAACAAATTTAAAATTGACCAGTCAAAATTACCCCTTAAAATTAGTTTTTAGCAGAGTCTCAACAAGACCCTACCCCCCTCAGTACAGGTCACCCTGTTGAAAAAACCATGTCTTCAGGCCACGGCGGAAGGATTGGAGGTCAGGGGCCAACCGGAGGTCCAGAGGAAGTTGGTACATGTAATCCTCAGTTTCTGTTGCTAAGCAAGAGAGATGTTGTGAGTTTTGTCCCAGTTCATAAGTGAATAATTGCAACTATAATACAACTAGTAACATAGTTGTAAAATGAATCTTGCGCTGACTTCCTGTTGGACTTCCAGTGCCTCTGGCTGTGGAGCCTGCCAGCTGCTGGAATCCACACCAGGCTTCTCAGCCTGAAGGCCCCTTGCAGGGCCTAAGTTGTCTCAGAGGGACAACAAAGCATCAGGGAATCGCCAGAGGGGTTGAGGGTTCGTTTTAACCCCTCCCCACTTGAGCTAAGAAGGCTGCCACATACTCGGGAACAACTTGGGAGCAAATTATTAAAAACAAAGAGGAACACCGGATCGTGGCTGGTAGATTACCCTTCAAAGAGAACCTAATTTGGACTGGAACTGTTGCAGGTGTTAATGCCCCTCAAAAATGAACATATCTGTATAATGTGACCTATCATTCTTGTTGGTCCTGAAATAATATCATTAGATATTAGACTTTGCTGTGATTGAAAACTGAAAAACAATCTTCAGTTGTGTTAGGGATATGACTCACCCAGACATACCAAAATCATCCTGCTATGATATTGGAAAGAATTTCAGAAAGTGAATTGCAAATTAATATTGAGTCAAGTAATAGGCACTATAAAGACTGTGACTTCCAACTTGAAAATTAACACTACTAAGTTTATTGCCATTCAGATGTTGCTGAGGATAAAGATAAAACTAGGATAACCAATCATAAGTGATATAGTGAGTAATAATTTAACATCTGAAGCATCATACTATGCTGCAAAAGGATGAACCTGCTATCTTTGCATGGCAATTTTTAAAAAAATGTATACCAGGTCAGATCAAAATTCTAAAAGACCAATTGAAATCAGTAACTAATTTAAGGCCAAAGAATGACTAAACCTCAATCTAATTTAGTGAAAATCAGAAACAAAAAGAGAAGCTGGAATTTTGATCCAAACATTCTTTAACTACTTAATGCAGTTTTTCTATTTTATCTATATATATAGATATGGGTGGCCAGCCAGTTGGCTGGCTGGTAGGCAGGCATGGAGCCATAGAGATACTAATCTACAGTTTACAGACATGTCACAGACCATCCCCCTCAGAGGCTTCTCCAGGTCTAGGCCTAGGCCAGGATGATATGTAGTCCTAGGCCAGGATGATGTGAGGCCTTTTGAAACCTTAGAGAGGCAGCTGACTACAGGACATTCATATACATGATGTGGGGGCCGAGCAGGGAAGGAGCAGGTCTAGTCCGGGATGATATGGAGGTCTAGGCTGGGATGAGGTGAGGCTTTAGGGAAGCAGCTGGCTCCAGGATGACTATACCCAGGCAAAGCCGGGTAATCAGCTAGTGTCATATAAAAATAATATTGTTTTTAATCTAGGATATGTTAAATAATTTAAAATATGTGCTGTTAAATGTATTCTAGCTAAAAACTAAAGATTAATAATTAATAATAAACCACATAATTAATATAGTGAAATTTTTAAACAATACTTATACAGATATACGTGAAGAAAAAGCCCACCCAAATATGAATGTTCCAGGTTTCCCTCCAAAACTGTTGGCATTAACAGTTAGGGTCATCTAAAGGTTAGTTTCATTTTAGCAGGGCTTAACACAACTATATATATTCAATACATAACAGAAATAGTTTGATAGGCACGTACATATAAATGTATATTTAACTATGTTGTGATTATTGCTTTACTATTATTGCTTTATTGTTATTATTGCTATAGTCAAAAACACTTTGAGGCCTAGTTTTGAGACTCAGACCTTGTTTCAAACCCTGCAAAAAATCAAGCAAAATCAAATTTCATTTTTTTTAACATTGGAAACAGTATAGCAATAACACTTAGACTTATATAATGCTTGTTTGAAATAATATTTGGTGGACTACTTCTGTTTACACTTATTTGCTCATATTTCAGTCAAATCTGTTAGACTTTACAAATTACTGGCATAATTAGATGCAGATAGAAACTTCAATTATTCCCATGGAAGCTTTAATTATATGAATCTACAAAATTATTTGATTTCGTATCTATTCACTTTAAAAAATCATGATTTTACAGACAATATTTTAATATATGTGTATCTTTTTCTCATCAAATATCCAAGTTAAGTGTTTTCTAACCATGGCATATTATATTTATAATAAAATAAAACAACATCTTTAAACTATTATATTTTTAAAATAAAGTAAAATTTGAAGAATTACACAAGCAGTCCAAATTAAGACACATTTTTTCTGCTTTAACTGAATAATATTCATGTCACCCTTGTACCAGAGTGATAAATAAAATAACATCTGACACAAAATGCTCTGTGAAGAAGTTCCAAATATTGAATGAAACCAGTCTTCAGTGATAATTCATTTAACTACTGATGGCATGAAGAGCTTTAAGCAAGATTTCCATTAATAACTGGAATTTAGAAGCAAAGCAGTATGGGAAAAGGAGACCCTTGAATAGCCTGGAGCATTTTAAAGCTTAATAAGTCAACAAAACATTTTGAAATGAGTTCACACTAAGCCTAGATGCCGATTCTCTTTAAGCACTTGCAATAATGCACTCAGAGCAGCAAGTCCAGCTAATAAAGTGTCTATTAAAACCAAACCAACCTTTTCCCATTTCTTTAAACACAATTCTTTGTGAAAAATATAATTGTAGGGTACCTTGGAAATAATTAAAGCATGGGCCATATTGCTTTGTTTTAAAAGGACTTCCAGCTTATTTTCAGCCATGTTCCTTTGACGTTTTCCACATGGAGTGTCAAACTGGCAGCCCCTGGGCCAGATGCATCACATACAGGACACGACCACCCCGGCCCCTCAAAGGCAAAAAGGTCACAATACATCACGTGACATCATGTGACACGATTGAGTTTGACATCCATGCTCTAGACCAGCAATGGTGAATGTTTTCGCCGCCACGTGTTGTGGTGGCCAGTGCGCATGCGCTATAGTGCTCATGTGTGCCGGCACCCACGATGCAATGCGTGTATGACCTGTGTGTACACACATGCGACCGCTCCGCAGGTACGTGCGTGATACCACCACCCCCACACCCCTGCATATTCGCAGCTGTGGAACGCAGCTGCTTTGCATTCCACAACAGCATATTTAGGACCGACATGACCTCCGGGAGGGTGGGCCGGCCCACTTTGAGGAGCCCATGCATGCCGCGTGGCAGGGCTCCCTGTGCCGCCGCCACCGCGCGTGGCATAAGTTTGCCACCACTGCTCTAGACATTATCCCTATTGTATCATATATTTAAGGTCTAGGGTACAAGTAATCCTCAACGTACATTCATTTAGTTAGTAACTGTTCAAAGTTACAACGGCACTGAAAAAGTTGATTTATGACCATTTTCACACTTATGACCGTTGCAGCATCCCATGGTGAGATGGTCGAAATTCAGACGCTTGGTAACTCGTTCATATTTATGACAGCTGCAGTATCCTGGGAGTCATGCGATCACTTTTTTCAACCTTCTGACAAGCAAATTCAATGAGGAAGCCAGATTGGTTTAACAATCATGTTACTAACTGAACAACTGCAACTTAATATCTGGCAAGAAAGGTTGCAAAATGGGACAAAATTGTGTAATATAACTGTCTCCCTCAGCACTAGAAATTTTGGACTCAACTATGGTTTTGTTTTGAAGTAAAAAAATTACTGTAGATTTAATCAGTTTAGGAACAATATCAATATCATAAGTCATTTATGTCATTCATCAATATCATAAATTCCATTATAGATAAATAAATTTATCCACCCTATGTATTGTTGTGAAAGGCAGGTTTCAAACTTGACACCATGATAGGTTATTCTAATTGATAGACACAACATATGAGTTTCAGTTAATACAGAGTATGAGAGGACATGGACTCTTATGAAGTCCTTGCGAAGGCTTTGCAAGTTTGAGGATCATGGAGATGCTCCTGGAAGAAGAAGCAGGATACTGATGCCTTTTTTTAAATCAGGTAAGCTTTATTTAGAAAATACTGGCATAAGAAAGAGAGAATGGCTGCTTGGGTTTTTGGGAAGCTGGGGCCAGACATGTGGCATTCATGCCTGGTCCCTCCAAGAGAGTAGGTCCAAAGAGCACATGGTGCCCTTTGAGTAGGGTTTATATAGGGGCCTGGTAGCCTTTGCTCCACCAATGGGAGGCATGGAAGGCTCCATGCCCTCTCTGGTGGACAGGTGAGGGAACTGCCATGGCTGGCACACAAATGCCCAACAGTCCTTCCATCTTCTTAGATAGGAGGAGCTTTATTAAATTAGGAGAATACAGACAAATCTCTGAGGGAATGGAAAAAAGCAATATGATTACTAGGGAAGAAAGAAAGCGGACTATTCTCACCCAACCTCAGAAATTCCCAAAAGAAGGGATTTTCAGGTGACTGAAACAGAGGTAGCTTCTATTTTCATGTAAAAATCTAAGAAAAAGTCAACAGAGCACTTCGTTGTATGCTACTGAGTAATTCTATTTCTTTCTGATCCAAATTGCATAGGATGTTTAAAGTCAGTTTCTTTCATCCATGCATGAATAGAAGAATTTGTCCTTGAAGTGGGGCTTTGTTGCTATTGTTTCTTTGTAACCTGAATTACTAAACTGGGCCATCTTCTCTTTTCCAACGTGGGCATAGCAGAACACTCTTCTATTGCCTGTCAGAATTCTTCTATTTACTTTTATATATTGGCTGCTGCTTTCTATTTATTTGCAGTTGCTGGACTGCCAGATTGAGAAACTGTGATTTATAATTTCCAACACTTGTTATCTGCTTTCTGGAGGTGCAGTGGCACAGCAGCTTAAAGACACTGGATTTGTCAGCCATAGATAATTCAAGCCCATGGTGCTGTGTGGTGGACTGAGTTCCAATCATTTGCCCTCAGCACTTGCCCATTTAGCAGTTTGAAAGCATATAAAAATGCAAGCAGATAAATAGGTACCACTCCAGTAGGAAAGCTAGCAGCATTCCATGAGGAACTAGCACTGTGCCTCCAAGGAGAGGTCAGCAGAAGAAAGCCCTGATGACCAGAAATCTCCCGAATGCTGCTAGCTAGCCGATGCAAAGTTAGTTTGCCCCCCATGGTGTACCATGGGTAGTGCGCATGCATGAACAAAACGGACCAGAAGTCTTAGGCTTCCGGAGCTACTCTGTTGTGAAAAGCATTGTAGACTCCCTTGGGTGTGCATGCCATATGGTAAAAAAAAATATATACAATTAAAAATAAATTAAATTAATAATAGCCCCAACACACAACACAATTAAAACCACCCCTCAGT
>JANHFR010004930.1:31043-47077 GCA_032468015.1 Mimophis mahfalensis | reverse complement strand
AATGAGGGCTGTTGCTAAAACACATTGTAAGCCGCCCTAAGTCTTTGGAGAAGGGCGGGATATAAATGGGATTAAAAATAAAAAATAAATAAAATAAATAAGGAATATCTCAGACAAAGCCCTGTGGGTTCATTCTGAATTGGACTACGGCCATACAGTTCCTTTAGAAGTATTTGAGACAAAAATTATTGCAACCGGTTCTCTGTCCGGTTGCTGGGTGGGCATGGCCATGATGGGCGTGGCCTAGTTGGCCTCCTGTACCATGGCAAGGGGGACATTTTCACCCTCCCTGAACTCTAGAGGCCCTCCAGAGGCCGGAAATGGGTCTATTTTACCCTTCCCTATCTTCCGTGAGGCCTGTTTTTCACCCTCCCTGGACTCTGGAGGCCCTCCAGAGGCCAGAAATAGGCCCATTTCTAGAGTTTTCAACCTTCTGGGCAGCCCATGAGCCTCTGGGAGTCCTGTTTTCTACCTCCCCAGGCTCCATGTGTCCCCTGCACTTACCTGGCATCTAAAACAGGCCACATGGAGAGTCCTCAGAGGGGTGGGGTGGGGCAGAGCCAGTTGGTCATCGGAGTTACTGATATGCCGACACATCTGATTGGGACACATTTGAGTCCTGTTATCTGGGAGAATCCTGAAACAATTGATTCTCAGATAGAGACAGGATTCTTGTGCCTATGAAAGTTTGGCCACTGGTGTTCTGAACCCATGCCCTTCCTGGTTAAGACATGGAAGTGGCATGTGGTTGGATTTGATAAATGGGTAACCTTTGTGAGAAGGGGTGGTACTGCCTGCCTTGAACAAGGAGGTTATTTTAATGATGATGTTCCCTCAGACTTGTTTATTCACACTGTGTATATTTCCGAATACTAGCAAAATTATTTGAATAGGGTGTTTAAAATAAGGCATTTTAAACATTTTTTAGCATTGTGTCATTTTTGTAGAGCCATCACCTAGAGCATCACCTGAATTATAACATGCCTTCAAATTTAAATGTAGCTATTTTGGGTCTTCTCCCTTTAATTTCCTTATTCCCATGCTTTATAATAATGTAATGCTTATTTAGGAGCAGCAGTCATCTGTGAATATTGTGGCTGGCATCGCTAAAGTTTTCTATTGCTTTTTTCCCATGGTTAGATGAAACTCATAGTGCGTGGAGAATTTCCCAGGACAGCCAAAGCTCTCTTTGATTATCTTTTTGATTCTCCCAGAAAAAGATTTTTCACACGCATGTTTTTGCTCATCCAAAAGACCACTCAGTTTAACAGACTTTGAAGGCTCATTACAGAGTATTCTGCTATTTTCATGAAATAAAATGCTTTTCCTGACAGTTTGGCACCACCTCCTTCTTAAGGAAAGCCAAAATCTGCCAACTTTGATGTGTTTTGCACCCAGGTATAGTAGAGATGGCTTACTGGTTTCATCCAGTTAGACTTTTACTGTCAGTTTCCTAGAAGTTCTATTCACACACATACACAAACACAAACACAAACACACACACAAAGACCTTGTTTTTTTTTTTCTAATAGCAAACTCAGGGACATGTTTGATGACACAAAAATGAAAACATGTTTTTTTCACTGTTGGCTGATTCTATAGTTACATAAAAATATATGTTTGGAAATGTAAAGAAAGACAAAAGCTCTCTCCACTCATGCACAAACAATGTAAAATGTTCAGTGATCTTTTGTTGCCATTATTATTATGTCTTTATTGCCTTGATTTATTTCTTGTCCTTCTGTTGAGATAAACCTTCAAGTCAGCATACAATTTATAAGGTACAAAAAGAACTAAGAGTAAATATATAAATAAAAGCATGTCCTTTGTTGAGCTGTGCTCATATGACAAAATGAACAGAGGGATAAAAGGGCCTTCTAACAGATGTATGTACCTTATTTCAACACTGTGTAGAATTGTCTGGTGTCAGACCAGTAGACAGGAAATTTTTTAGAAAAGACAGAATGCAGATTGCTTGCAGTGACCAGCCTTCATTGTAAAATAGTTATAAAAGGAGGCATAGAAAAATAGACTGCCAATTCATTCTGGTAGCTGGTCTTATAATTTCAGTGGAAACCGCTCATTTAATTATTCAGGCTAAAGTTTAAGGCTTTCTTTTTAACACACATCCTCTTTAAAGCAAAAAAGAAAAAAAGGCAATGTATCAGCCATGTAGCTGCTTATTAGAGTTATAATAATCTTACTAGAAACAGAAAACAATAGAGATGAAGGACAAAAGTGGTTGCTAAATGACAAAAGCAAGGAGATGCTGTGGACCTGGCAGGATGGATTTTTGACCAATTTTGTGGTAGGAAAATGAAACAAAATTGAAGCATAATACAAATTGAGGCAGATCGTCAGAGCATGTCAATAATCGTACTCATGGATTGGCGAGAAGCATCTGCATAATGATTAACCTACTTCTCCTTCAAAAGCAGAGCCAGGATATTGTAATCTTATTTTTTTAAAAAACCCCACTAAATTACTCCTATCTTTTAATTAGAAAACATATTTCATTATTTTTGCCCTAAAGCCTTTGTAGGACTATTGGAAGAAGCAACATAATTACCATTTCCCTATGTCCCTTTGGTATGGGATTTTTATTTGTAGCTTGTTTTGTTCTCAGCCCTTCTCTTGTACTTGTTAAAAATTCATTAAATAAACCAGTTTTTGGTGGTAAACTGTTGCTATCATAAGTTCCAAGTCTTTTTCTGTTTCTCCTGTGCTAGCCAAGGCATCTTCATATAGTTAAAGGTGTGTGTGGATTCTAGAATATTAGGATAATTTAACATGACTCTACAGCTAATCAAAGCCACACAACAAATGAGGAAATACGGAATTCAAAATTCATGGTGCTGTAATCTTATCCTTGCTGCCACTTAAGCTCAGAGCCATTATTTATCTTTGCAAATTTGTAAAAACAAAATTAAGATTATTGTCATAACTTCATAAATTCTAGTTCACAATGCTCTGCAGCTTTAAGATTCACATTTGCATTTTTGTGCTTTTTTTACATCTTTCCCCTCCTCTCTGGTGATTACCCTGACTTATATTCTTTACTCCTATTGACCTTCAAATCCTTATTGCAATCCACTTTTTTTCCTTTTTGTGCCAGTGTCAGCCAATTATTCACAAGAAAAAGCTGAAATTACTTGAAGGTTAGGAGTGTAGAAAACGTAATTAACTTAGCAAATATCCTATTTTTTCTTTATATGTTCCCTGCTGTCTGCAAAATATTTTTATTCATTTTGAAAAGGTGCTACTCTTTTAATTAGTAAAACCCCAGAACTAATATTTTCAATTATGGTTGCCTTCATGTAGATGAATGCATTCATAAGCACATGGTATGTGAAGAAAACAGGGTTAAAAAGTCAAACTAGCAAACTATGTTGGGTCAGTAATGAAATCATGCAGCTAGAGAGACCAAAACCATGCTCTTATTAGCCCATTACAATAATGTTATTTCCTTGACATTCCCTTGCACCCTAAAGGAATACATTTATCCAACATCATCTCCCATCATCATTCCTTGGATTTATTTATCTATTTGTTTCTGAATTTAATAATGTAGACAGTGTTAGTCTGTGAAAGAATGTATCACTAGGGCTTCCATATCTGGGCTGGAAAATTCCAGTCAATCATTAGATGGTGGCAAAGAAATTTTAGAAAGAGATAAAGACAATTTGGATATTTTGCTGCCATCCAAAAGTCATTTGGACTTTTACTGTTCAGATCTGGTAGCCTGACTGCTTTGATAGTGTATGCATCCCCCCCCCCCCCCAGTTTATAAGCTTCCCATCTCAAAATACATGACCCTGGGTCCCTAACAATATTTAAAACAGGAAAAAAATAATTCAATTATAATAAAATATAGAAATTATAAATTACAAAAAACAGGCAGGGGGAAAACCAGAACATTTAACATTGTACATTGGTCTCTGCATTTTCAGGGCCAAGGATTAACAACAAAATTTCACCAGCAAACCTTTAAGAAAGACCAACAGGGCTAGTGTGAGTCTGACCTCATGATCCAAACTGCAGGAAAATGCTATGTCCACATAAAAAAGAGCATAAGTTTCCATGAAGCAAAATATCTAATGCTTAAATTGAGTCACAATTATGTCTGTCTGTCTGTCTGTCTGTCTGTCTGTCTGTCTGTCTGTCTGTCTGTCTGTCTGTCTGTTTATCGTCCCATCCAACCAACCAACCATCCAACCAACCAACCAACCAACCAACCAACCAACCAACCAACCAACCAACCAACCAACCATCTATCACCTAGGACAGAGCTATCAAACTCCTGGCCAATGGGCTATATGCATTACTATGCACACTCTTAGTTTAGCGAAGGGGGGAAAAGTCCCAGTATGTCACATAATGCTGCCATGACATGTGAGTTTGATACCCCTGATCTAGGAGCATTGTGGGTCATGTATTTATGGTGCTGGCTTGACAAGCAGAAAGCTAGTGTTCAAAACCAAAGTGCTGCCATTGGGCAGGGTGATCTCCTATCCTTTGCTCTGGCTCCTGCCAGGGACATGAAAGGAGCCCCCAATTGGGCATCCCATGGGCAAAGGTGATGTCATTGGCTAATCCTTTTCACCTGGAGGAGCCTCAATATTTCTCACATGAATGTGATGCATGCATCTATCTATCTATCTATCTATCTATCTATCTATCTATCTATCTATCTATCTATCTATCTATCTATCTATCTAAACCAAGTATCTACATGCATAATAGACAATATAGTATAGAGTCTTGCATATAATCTAAAAAGAAGAACTGCATCATGAAGAACACAAATAGGGTTTATTTAGGTCTCTTTAAGTCTGCAAATGTGCGGCTACAGAATAGATAGAAGAGCTTTGTAAATGCAAGAGAAGCATTTGATCAAGGTTCTCTGGCAGGGCGAGCAATTATGATGTCACAAAGAATTGGCATTGAGCTTATTTCATGAGAAAAGCCTATTAAAATGCTAAAAGAAGTTTATTCCGTAAATGCTTCAGGAAAAATGTTTATTTTTACAATATCGGAAGCAACATTGGAAGCTTTGGTTGAGGCAACACTTCTGTAGGATTGGCAAGAGGAGCACAGGGAAGTCCAATCATGTGAGCAATCCTTTTCTCTGGAGTGTTAAATGCTTTATACATCTTTTACATCACAGTGAGACTCTGTAGGATTAGAAAGCACTGGACACATTTGCCTTGAAATGTGATATCACAAGCCTTGCCCTTGGCAAATCACGGGCTTGCAGGACACAACTCCAAGTGGGGCTTTTCTCATGTTGATAGGAAACTCCCTGGAGGCCCAGGAAGTGAATTAGCATCAAGCACATCTGCACTATGGTACATGTGGTGCTCTGTAGTTGTCACCATGATTAATGGACATTATGTTTCATTTCCTGCTTTATCAAATACCAATTATGTTTATGATAATTTTGAGAGTTGCTGTTGCTTCTGGATCATTCATTTTCTTCCCTGGGGGACACAATGGAGGAAATTTCCATGCCCCGCACATTGCCAATCCTTGAAGTTCCATTTTAATTGCTTCTCTTCTGCATTCAGATACAGCTCTGCACACTAAGAGAGTCAGTGTATCGATCCTATGCTTGATAAGGTCAGCAGAGGAGTGGGGGCAATGGGAGAATGACATTTAGAAATTATTGCTGCTCTTTGGACAAGAATATGCATTTAAGTTGTGGCTGTGGGGAATAGGAAAAAGAAAAATGAAGAGAATGGAATTGGGAGATCTGAAGTCTGCTAGCCATGTTTATTCAACATACATTACTCTAGTTCTAGGGATTATTCTCAAGGTTTAGCTCTAGATATTTCCTCATCTGATATGATAAACCTGAAATAAAAATTGCTTTGGTTATATATATATCCCTGCCTACAAGGACAGCAGTTGGGGTGTGGTCATACCAAATGTAGCACATCCCACTGCTCTCTAGTCTGAGGAATATACCCTTAAGCCTCTTCATAAGCATCACTTTATTTCCACTCTCAGCAGCATCCTTTACCTTTCTGCATTATGCTCAGAGGCATAGCTGGCAATGAATGAAGCAAGTTGCCTAACTCAAAGCTGGAACTGCATCCTGCAAACATAGAATCAAATGCAGACATGGGATTTCCCCCCTCCCCCCCCCTTTTTTTTTGCCTCCAAAACCTGGCCATGTCACTGAATTTTGTGGATCCCAGTTGCTGGAATTAGTAGTGCCAGTTCCAAACATTTTTAAATAGGAAACATTAAACTAGGGCCATAAACCTGAAAAAGAGGTTAATGGTCTTTGAAAAATAAGTATAAGGAAATCTTCAGAATAGGAAAAGTATGAAAATGAAAACTCTTTTTAATGTGAATGATACAGCTTTACACATGTGATCCTATATCCTGGCCCTTGGCCATTGTGCTTGGCCTCTGCCAAATTTATCAGTTGGTTCCCTGGTCGTATTCTGTATTAATCAGTGAATTGTCCAGTTAAATGAGAGTGTTATGTATTTACCATGTATAAGGTTTATCTTTCCCAACGTTCAGTTTTATGTACTATTTTGATTCTACCACATTTAAAAAGTCTTTCTTGTGTACATTTATTAACACCCTTTCTTTGCTTTCATGTAACCTTTCTGCCTTGATTGCTTGCAGCAAAGCATGAGTATCCATTTTTCTTGTTAAATACAAAGAATCTATATTGATTCCTGGATGCAGTGCATGATGGATTATCATAAGGTTTCAAATCTTTAACCTCAGCAACTAGTTCAGCTGGTGCATCATCAACAATCACTTCTGGGACAGTGTATTATAGGAATAACCCAAGTATTAATAGTTTTGATTCTATTACTGCCATTCAGCTTTGATTTTAAAACTTTTCTAACTTATTTTAAATATCCAATAGCTGCCTTTCTTTTTCACCTGGGTATGTAAAATTTATTTATTTTATTTATCACAGTATGCTCCTAAAACAACTAAATACTTATAAATAGTTCTTTAATATTATTATGATGTCATTATTCAAGTGTATCAAAAATTCATTTAAAAAAATTGCCCTAGATGCAAATGCATCCAATTCAAATTTGATTTTGGTGCCATCGCTAAATATTTAAACTTTTAGTAAAAGTAATTGTATTTCCCTAGATTATTTTGAAATTATATGCAAAATCAGTTACAGAAATGTAAACATCCATACAAGGCAAATATTAGACTTGACTCCTTGCTTGGATAATTTGTAGCTAATTATATTTCATTCAAAATCAATGGAAACAATGGAATCAGAGTATATTAAAACCTATGGGGAGACTCTCCTTTAAAAAATATGTCTGATTCTGATTTCTCTAAATTTGTCACAGCATTGTTTTCAATTTTTCCATAGTATTATTTAAAATAACATCTATCTTTTTAATAGTTGAAATTTTCTTTTTGCTTTACGGAATACATTTAATTTAAAATCAGGCATTTTGCTGTCAATGTTTCATGCTAATAACTTGAATAATATATTCAGACAAGTGACTGAGGGAAAGTGGATGTTCTGTTTTGTCTTTCATCATCTGAAAATTCAGCTTGTAACAACCCAATCATTTATTCTTGCTGCAATATTTAAAAGGAAGTATTTTCTAGATGAAAATATAAAATGGAGAGAAGTTTAAACCAAAATCCACAAAGTTTATCTTTTCCTGGTATATTCTATTTTGTCACCTAATAACTTATTCTGTTACAATTTTGGCTGTCACTGCAATATTTTCCATTTGATCAGGTTTTGCTCATTTTTCAATTTCAGATATCTGTATGGTCATTTCATTTGATTGTTTCAAATGTTTTTCTTAAATTTTAGTATTTCTTTTAGTGTTGTGTTTTCAGTTTAAAGCATTGGAAAAAACAACATTGATTTGTTTGAAATTCTCTATTTTACATGAAGGGCAATAGGGCATGACTTTTTTGTATTGTGTGTGTGTGTGTGTGTGTGTGTGTGTGTGTGTGTGCATGATTCTTCTAAATACATACTTTATAAAACCTATGAAAACTGGCAGGTTACAAGTTAAACCTGTGGAGCAGAATAAGGAAGACTTTTTACTTTGTCTGGTTTTAGTCAGTTAAATTATTGCAGTAGCAATAGCACTCAGACTTATATACCACTTCACTCTACAACCCTCTCCAAGCAGTTTTCAGAGTCAGCATATTGTTCCCAACAATCTGGGTCCTCATTTTCCTGACCTTGGAAGAATGGAAGGCTGATTCATCCTTGAACAGGTGAGAATCAAACCATTGAACTGCTGGCAATCGGCAGTCAGATTTATATATTTCTTGCAGTCTGAAAAAAAAAAAGGATTAGGAAAGAGACTGATCAAGAAAGGTACAAAGTGGTAATGAAGATTAAGTTGCATTTTTGCTGATGTACCAGACACCTGGTCTATTTAAAAGAAGTTTTTCTAGTTTCAGCCTTTCTAATTCCCCCTTTATGATGGCTGTTGTGCCTTTTATTTGTTTATTTATTAAATTTGTTGATTTCTTTCAACCCATGCCATCTTCTGCAGTTAGGGAGAAATATGGTTCAGGTGAAGGAATAGGTTTCTTAGACAGGGCAAAGCACAACAGGTCATTTTATTAAGAAGTATGGTAATTTCCTGACAGTTAGAACAATTAACAATGGAACAAGTTGCCTCCAGAAGTTGCAAATTCTTCAGCACTGGAAATTTTTAAGAAGAGATTGGGCAACCATTTGAAATGGTATATGGTTTCCTGCCTGAGCTGGGTATTGGACTAGAAGACCTCCAAGGTACCTTGCAACTCTGTTATTCTATTCTATTCTATTCTATTCTATTCTGTTCTGTTCTGTTCTGTCCTGTCCTGTCCTGTCCTGTCCTGTCCTATCCTATCCTATCCTATCCTATCCTATCCTATCCTATCCTATCCTATCCTATCCTATCCTATCCTATTTTTCACCCATTCCATGTAGACAAGACAGCTAAGGGGGAAACTGAGTTTTGCCTCAAAAACTGCATTAGGGCAACATTCTCCTTTGTTGCTTCTTAAAGAGTGCAGGGTAGTCTTAGGACATATACTCGGTCACTAACAATTCACTTCCCCTTTGCTTCCTGCCCCTGCCCCGAATCTGCTGCCTGAGGTAATTATTCTCCCACAATGTGCAGAAAAGAAAGAACTGACAGTGAAACAGGAAAAATATCTAAGGATAAGGGAATAGCATTCAGACCAACACAAATATATGTCCCTGGTGCTGACTTGATAATGGTGAACTAGACCTTTCAAAGACCTCATTTTTTTCCTGCTGTCTGTATAATGGCGGTTCAGTGGCAGCAGACTTAAATAAAGAGCAGAAGCAGAGCAATATTTTAAATCCTGCCTATGAAATAGCTCTCAGCAAAGAAGGCAAGAGTAGGGATAAGAAAGTCAGCCTGTTTTTACTGCCAGCTTGGTAGATGTCAACATGTCACTTGTTGCCCTATAGATTCTTAATGAAATTTGATGTGGTATAATAAAGACACTAGACCAGGCTTGGAAAGATTCAGGTCTTAGTTCTAGAATCTTAACGGGTATTGGCCAGACAGTCTCTTTGTGTCCAACCTATTTCATAGAATAACGGATTTTGGCATAAAATGAAATGCCCATTTAAGCTGTGTTGAGCTGCTTGTGAAAAGGTAGGATACATTTAACAAGGTACATACTTAAAAAAAATACAAAGAAAAAAAAATAACCAGGCTATTTACGGGTAAGCATGCAAGAATGGGAGTTTGCTTTTGAAAATATATCTTTATAGGTACTCTCTGTTTTTGTTTCATTTCCTTTCTTTTCTGCAGCAAAAAATCTTGCATTCTCATCAGTGTTGCTTTGCATTTTCAGCACTTCCTGGATAATCCATGTGACCTTGCTGAGAATTCTTGGAGCTGCACTGACAATATATCTAGGGGGTATCACATTGTGGAGCTTTCTTCAAAGACCTTGTCAGTTTAAAAAAAACCCCAATATGTTCATATTCATTAATTCGCTAAGTTTGCTAATGTTGCTTTGTTGTTGTTATTTTTAGTTATGGTACATTAAGACTCTCTGGGCAAGTCAGTTAAGACATATTAAAATATCACATTCTTAAAATACTTTAGACAATTCCTGATTTCTAGAAGATGGAAATAGGTTAAGAAGACTAAACCAGCCAGAACAGTCAAAATTAAGGGAGAATATAACAATCTTACAAAGTAGTAGGAAAAAGGTTTTTTTTTAAAAAAAAATTTCTTCTCATATGCTTGAGAACAAAACATGATGAAGGCAATAACAGCTACATGTAATCACCTGGGCTTCTCAAAAGTCTTATGGAATAAAGTGCTAGGACCAAATGTATTTTCTATACAAAATATTTGTCTTTGCCACAATTTTATTGCTGTTGTGTGAAGGTTAACTAAATACTCTACAACAGGGTTGTTAAACCTGCATTGTCATTGTGGCATCACATGATGTATCATGGCTTTTTTCCCCCTTTGCTAAACCAGGTGTGAGTGTGGCCAGTACATGATGCATCTGGCCCACAAGCCATGAGTTTGACAGCCCTGCTCTACAACGTAATATCTTTCATGTTGTTGTAGTAGATCTCTGTGTGATTTCCACATTTCAATACATAACTGAAGTGGGGTATCACTAATCATTGAAACCTATCCCACTAAAAGTGTTTGCTTATCTAAAAGGAAAGTTAATGTGGACTTACTCTATACCATAGCAAGCAATTATATAACCCATCAACTCCAACTGCTAGTCCTTGTGCTCAACAGATAAAGCTGAAACTCTTAATGGCTCACCAGTCCATGGAGGAAAGGGTAAAATCCCAGCAAAGATATAGAGTTTCCTGCTGAGTGCCAACCCTTTCTTGATCTAAAAGAAGTTAATGAATTCATTAATCAGTTAATGGCAAAGAAAGTCTTTTGGGACCAGCAAAACTGTTAAGACTTCTGCAGGACAGACTCTGGTTGTCATTGATCTAATGGACTAGAGCTATTGATTCACAGTTGGTTACCCTTGCTGGAGTTCTCTTGGGAAAGATTAGGAATTTCATAGCATTAAGCAACATTGCCAATATTACAACAATGTCTGCTAGACCATCTTTAGTGTCAGTGTGATGGATACTATTTATAGATCTCCCAGAAGTGCTGGACTAAAATAAGGATCATCAATCATATTATATAGATGGAAAGTTGTGGCCAATATCATTGTTTTCTCAAATTCAGTTTTTTAAATATTCTGCATAATGCTGGCTCACTGCATAATGCAGTGAGGTTACATAATTGCAAATATTTCTATCTTCCCAGCTATATCTTATATTTTCTGCAATGCTCTTAAGCATTCTCTTTAGTTTTAGTCCATAACAACAATACTAAATTTATCTCTATATTCAGGACACATCATCAGTTGACCTTCTTTTGGAAGGAAGAATAGATTCATACCTAACTTCCTCTGAAATACTATTAACCGGGTAGATAGGTTAGAAAAGTTCAGCTTTATAGCAAACACATGTAATGTGGGCAACCTCTTTAGAAGCAAAAGAAAATAAAATAGTAGCTAATAATGGATTATAAAGGCATACATTTTCTGGGGCAAGCCACAAAGTATAATATTACTGATATAAAATGGCAGGTAGATCAAATAGTCTCAATTACTTCTTATTACAATAAGTTCATTAAGACTTTTCATTTACCACAAACAATGGATCTTTCAATAAAAATGATTGTAGAAAAAGGATCCCAGAAAGTCTTACATACAGAATCATTTTAGTGTTTCTACATCACTAGGCTAAATAGAAAGCTAAGATACTCATGTAGATAGTACTTCTTTGTCTTTCGTGGACCTACAGTAGAGTATACATAGGGAGGTAATACAGTTCCAAAATTCTAATTCAGAACATGCCATTTCAAGCTACAATAATCAGAATTGAAATTCTTCACCATCACCCCTTATTTAAAATACAAATTATCAGGATTAGATGAGAAATTTTACTTCATATATCTATTGTGGTAATTCTCTAATTGCAAGGAGATTACAATACAGTTCATCCTAATTTTTCCAATGTCTACTATCATTTTCTGGTTAATTTGTTGATTGAAATACAACTATGGATAGTTAATAAAGCATAGATTTATTTGTTTATTTCAATAAGAGAATATTACTCCTGCCACATGGATCACTGGATGTTTGTCATCCCCATATATACTACACTATATTCAACCTAGGAGCATCTGTTATTTTCAAAATTGGGATTAGCAGACACCTCTAAAGTAGTAATGGATCAATACTGTAGTTATCAAATAAAAGTTAGTGTCACTGAATGTTATGTATTGCCTTAGTAGGCTTTATCCTTAAAGCCAGATTATCAATCTTTTAAATCATTTTTATCCAAGCTGATATTCTCTAGATATATTCAGACTGCAAGTCTCAAAATCCTAATCAGTTTACTTCCGACAGTGAACAGTTTTGAAAAAACCTTTTGAAGGAAATGTGTAACAGATAAAATGCACCATTATGGAAAAACTGGAGGCAGTCAGTTAACTTGTGGATGTAACTTCTACCAAGTTAACTTGTTTAAAATCCAAACACTGTGTATGGATTATGGACCTTTCACTGGAGGAGAAGCTCTATGTTAAGATGGATTCCCTGGTTACTGATGCTCAATATCCCAAAGAGATGGAAGCTCTTTATTAATCCTGTTTAGCATAAAGATTTAGCTTTTTTAAAATTAGGAAATGATGCATTCTAATGCTGTACTATATAGATTTAACCAGCAAGCCCTTTTATACTCAAGATAGAAAGCCAGCTAATGATAGGTGCCTTTTTCCCCTTTTAATCCCAACATTTGAAACATTTATTATTCTAAATTGCCTTCTGCACATTTTACAATAATTGAGACTAGTGTTTGGCTTGTTATCTCCACAGTAACTAACATGAATGCCATCATTATCCTGGTCATTAGCAAAATTGATGGGGTTGTCCGGAGTTGCCGGCTACAGGCATGCTAGTGATAGGGCTTAGGTGTAAATTAATCCTGATTCTCTTTGCTCTCCACAAAGATATATTGTTCTATCTATTCCATGTTCTCAAGAACCAGTGAGGAAAGTTATGCAAGAAATGAGTTGCTGAGGTAAGAGGCAGGAGAAACAATTGGTGTTAACCAACTATATGTTTGGGAATCCAGAAAAAAAAGTCGAAACGCAATAGTGTTCTGTGTGTCTGCTGATAATTTCTTTCCTTCTTTAAATTATGGTCTCTTGTAGTGATCTACAACCTGACACTTTAGGCCCTTATGCTGTGGGTGTAATACCCAAAGGATCTTCAATTTGTTATTATTAATTTATGATATTTTAGAACAAGATGGGGGAATCATTACACACGACTGAAGAATGATCTTATTACTACATTTACTTTTAATTAAACATATGTGTGAGTAAAATTAAATCATTTAGATTTGACCGTAGTTTGATTTATTGGTTTTGAAGTGGTCTATTACTTTTATTAAATTCTTTTAAAGTGAAGTTGGGAGGGAGAATAATGAATGCAATCTCTTATTATAAACAATGGAAATTATTTTCTATAATACTATGGCAAAGGACATTATTGCATATAGTCTCACAATGCTTATTAACCTTTATATAAAACACCTTCTTTCCTCCAAAAAAAGGGGGGGGAGGAACCCCAAACTATCCCAATCCTGCCCATATGTATAAAGTGACCCAGATAGATTTTTATCATTTTCCTACTTCCTGCAACCCTTATTCTCTTCCCTTGCAAAAAAATATTAATAGAAAGCACAGGTAGGTGATAAGAATGATGAGATAGATCTGAGGCATATGACCATTTGTTTAATGGCAGTGTGACATTATGATGGCCTTGAAAAAGTGACTTAAAAGTACCATTGCACTACCCTTGCAGTCATTGGATTGCAATTTGGATGCTTGGCAGCCAGCTTGCATTTGCAAAATTTGCAATATCTTGATGCCATATGATGACAATTTGTGACCTTCCAAGATGCTTTTTGACAAGCAAAGTCAACTTGGGAAGCTGGATTTGCTTCATGCCCATGGCAAAATGGCCATAAAATCAGGTCCAGTGATTCCAGTCACATGATTACTTGCCTAAGTACTGCATCACTTAGTGATCAAAATCCCAATCCCAGTTGTCGGTATTGCTGCATCTGTTGATGCTAATACCTACTTTAACATAATATGTTTGAACTAATTATGTACAAAATAGTGTACATAAATGAAGTGAAAGGCCTACAACTACACAAGGAATCACTAGCAGATTTTGTTCTCTCTACATCACAACAAAAGCCTTCTAACCTGCAGTTGTGTTTGTAAAAACAAATGGATTAATACATATAATACTCTTAACATGGTTATTAAATTTATTTTCTGGGTTTACACAATACATCATCAACTTACCAAATAGTGCTTAACCTGCTAAGTCATAACAAACTCTGTCAAAATCAATACACATTAAGCTACATATGCTATGCAAATCTATCTGCTAGGTTATTTTTACCTCATCTGATTAAGTATATTGTGAGTCACTTTGCCTCTATTTTCTCAGATAAAAGTTTGCTCTTCAGCTGACTTTCATCTAGTGCCACATGAATTTTAAGAGACTTTTTATCAAATAAATTCATGTCTTCTCTTCTACCTCTCTTTACTTAATATTCAGCCTGAAGAAAAGTTCAAGTGAACTCTAAACTTGCTTATTATTCTAACATTTTAGTTGACCCTGATCAAGATACTATTCTATTATAGCTATTCTAATTGAGTAACATGACTTGCATTTATTATTAAACCAACTTCAGCTGTTGAGATGAACACTGAATGTAGAGTATTTGAATTATTTGAGAGGGAAATCCTAGCCAGCCCATTGGCTAGGGGGCTGGGCTAGAGGGTATATAAACTGCAGAGTTTTCCCAGCCATTGCTGGTTGTTCTCAGTATGAATTAAAGAGTTGTTGCGTTTGGTTACACCTGGCTTCCTGAGTCCTCATTCCCACGCCTGATCTTCGGATCTAGCACTGGTGACGAGGATGGGATATTGAGGCACGAACCAACTCGACCCAGCGAGCCCGGAGCAAACGAGCCACGCCATGGCTATCTACTCCGCTCCCCCTCCGTTCCAGCCAAAAACCGAAAAGTGGGAAGACTACATGAACTGTTTTGAGTGTTCCCTCCTGGCCGCCGAATTAAGCAGCATCTGCGATGAAAGGAAAAAGGTGTTTTTCCTAACTCACTGTGGCAGCATGCTATACGATGTCACCAAGGCTTTGGTGGCCCCGACTTCAATCATGTCCATCTCTTGGACGACTCTCCAGACAGCACTGAAGAGACATTACTCTCTGACCCCCTCGAAGTACGTCCACAGAATTGAATTCTGTGACTGTTTCCAGAAGGAGGGTGAGTGGGTCAATGACTTTGTCGTGGCATTGCGAGTGGCAGCCATTCCAGCAGAATTCGGGAATTACCTCAATGAATGCCTCATCGAGCAGGTAATTCGGGGAGTCACGGACATGCGACTCCAGAGGCGCCTCCTAGCCTGCCAGGAGCTGACCCTATCGATTGTCCTAGATGAGGCAAGGGCGCACGAGACATCCTCGACTGCCGTGACCACCCTCCAGACCCCAGGCGACACCGACGGTGACCAAGCCAACCTCCATCCACTACGAAGAGGCCATCCCCAATGAGAAAGACACCTTTGGGGAGGAGGTGTGCACAACCAATGGAGGCTACCTAGAGAAAAATAGCCGCCGCTGCGCCAGCTGCAGCGGGCCCCATCAAAGGTCGCATTGCAGGTTCAGGGATGCAATATGCTGCCATTGCGATAAGCGGGGGCATATTGCATGAGCCTGCCAAGCAAAACCCCCAGTGAGCCAAGCGGAAAACCCAGATAGAAATTTCCCGCCAAACAAAATGGTGGCCGACAAAAGAGCAAATCAGAGGCACCATTTTAATGGCGGCACGAAGTTTGAAAAAACGGAAGCGCACACCCTCACAATCGACCATGCCAGCACAGAGAAGG
>JANHFR010004927.1:61537-72858 GCA_032468015.1 Mimophis mahfalensis | reverse complement strand
TGAGGGCTGTTGCTGAGCACTTTGTAAGCCGCCCTGAGTCTTCGGAGAAGGGCGGGATATAAATGGGATTAAAATAATAATAATAATAATTTGATATCCTCATTTGATTGATTATGCATCATCAATTGGTGTCAACTCTAAGCAACTATACAGATAGATTTTGTTCGATATCAGATTGAGTACTGTTTTACTTTCAACGAAGATTGTCTTCTTAAATTACTTTCTCCTTGTCAGTTCTCATACCTGTTGCAATATATCTTCTAATATTTTCCTTTTAGTTGGAATGAAATCAATGCTTAATGACGGTGAAGGTTAATTATCATTCATATCATAAGCAATTAATAACTGCCCATTGCTTTATGATTCAGATTTAACTATTTTTAATCCTGCTTCAGTATTTCTCGTTGCATTTTTTTTTAAAAAAAGGACCATAGCCTTTACTACCACTTTACTGCTAGTTCCATATTGTATAGAGCTGGTATCTTATATATAAACTTTCTCTACATATTTTGGACTTAATTGTGATTAAGAATTCTAATGTTCAAAGTTTGATTGTTAATGTCAGAAAAGACTCTTTAGAATACCATGTATAGCCAAAAGGACTACACTGGAGACAGATGTTCCTGGATGCTTCCTGCAGAAGAATTTTCTTTAATTATTTGCACTTTTTATTCATTTCCTATACCATTATTGCAATGTGCCCTGCATATTTAATCCATTTTTGAAAGTTTATTGGTATTATCTTTTCATTATTTCAAAAATTATTCATATTTCTGTTCCACTTTCCATTACTTATTTTATTTACTCTTTTATTAATTCTCCCCATCCCCCAATGGAACTATTTATTCTAGCATAATATCTGTGATGCCAAATCTTTCTCTTTATTGTACATCAAATACTTGTTTGAAATTTCATTTTGCCTTATGTGATCATGAACTTCCAAACTCTCTTTCTAGTTGTATAGTGCCACATATCTTTTGCTCCGAAGATTATTTCCCCTCTCATCATTTTCTTTTACTAGATGTGGCAAGCTTCGAGATTTTATAGACATAAGGGCAAAGAGCTGCAGATCACAAAATGTGGGTCATGACATCACAACGCAACTCCATTCCTTTTGCACTTACTGGCTACCAGTATCTCTTCTGTCTTAGAAGATAGCATAAGGTGTACTGTGGTGTAATTTCCTTTCTTCCATTAGTAGTTTCCTATCCAGGCAGCCATATTAAATGGACAGCAGGAATAGCTAAAGCAAACAACAGGGAGAAATAGAATGGACTTTGCAGTGCTGCTCTATTATACTATGTTTCAGAGTAGCCACAGCAGCAATGGAGCAGGATTAGCAGTAAGAGAATAGGATAAATTGCTTGGCAATGAAGAAAAGCACAATGGAGAAACAAGGGATAAAAGGGAAATATGACTTCCTGATTGTTCCTCTGTGCCTGTGACTTGGTAGCTGAGCTATTTCTAGATTGTTTTATGTATAAGATGGACTATTTCAGGAGTCAGGTTCTTGGCAGACCACTTTACTGAAATAAGATTCTCCCTGGGTCAAGATTTAACAAGATTTATTTAAAGGGTTACATTTGGTTGCAGATGTTTCAGCATCTTGGTTACTTCACTTTCAAACCGATTTATCTTTCAATTTTTTAGCTGCCTGTTTCCTTGACAGCTGAAAAATGTGCAGATATCTGGTAATGTTTTTTCCAACCTTTTCTTCAATTCTTATCAGCCTGTGACCAGGCCACTACAACTGGACTAGCACTATTTTTGAAAGTGCTATATCCCTGCTCACATGTAGCCTGGCTAGTGGAGATTGCAAGCTTAAAGAAAGGGGATGGGAGGAGGAAGTTCCCCTGATGAATTTACTCTGCATATGACCTCTTTTATGCCTATGCCTATTTAGTTTAGCAACTTGACAAGTTGAAAAACTTAATTTCAAATACTTGCCTATGCTTGTCCAACTACACTCTGGTGCTTTATCTTAGAAAGAATGATTGATAATGGGTTTCACTCCAGTAAGCAAAGCTTGCTGGAAAACAAAATGAAGCCGTGTGAATCTATCACCCATTTTCCTTGACTTGACCCATAGTAAATCCATACTAGTCTGCTTTATCACTGTGACAGAATAGGGCTCAGCAATAAGGGTAGTTAATGTTACGTTGCCCTACTTTTCTGCTATCTCAAGGACTAATGGATAGCATTTTAACATGGCCATCTGGCTCTGCCCAAAATGACAACAAAGATTAGTTCAATGTTTTATCTTATCCTTTTCCCATTTTCCTGCTTCCAAGTATATTCACAATCAAACGTATCTGCATGTGAATCTTCTGTTTTGAAGCCAACCCTCCAAGGAAGAATAACCAGAATGGCTGCAGAGGTATCAACCATTTTCGATAACCCCAATTACTTCAATATGCAATAGGAGCAGTTCCCTTTTCTTTGATAAAATATTCCAAGCTAGTTATATAATTTCCATAAAATATAAACAATGTACTAAGTAACCATTCAAGTTTTCTTAAAATAGCTGTTACAGCAAGGACAAACTTGCTCAGATCTGATGCCTTAATGATCTTGGGTTGTTTTCCTGTCCTCAGCTCTTGCTTCCTACTCTGTAACTTTCCTTTTCAGTAAAGAACCCTTTGGGGAATCTTTTGGGATGAAGATCAGATCAAAACATGGCTCAAATGGATAACTAAAAAGTGCATAATCTTAGGCATTCTAACTTGCTGGGAAGTTGCCTCCCACGGCCTCATTACTAACTATATGATTGCAGGGCAATGTGGGTTTGGGAGAAATCCTGTAGATCAAAGAGAAACAGAATAATCAATTCTCTACCACAAAGATCTATATATTGATGTGTGGTCCATCTGGTTGGCATCAAGTGCAAGGTAGCTTTTTGCTGTTTGTGCTCCCCCCTTCATACAACAAACATCTTTACAGAATGATTTCATTTCATATCATCTGCATAAAGCTGATGTACTTTGCAATCTGGCTTTAGATGGATGGAACATGCTACATTTCATTATGCTGTTAAGTACTATGTATGCATTTGTGGAGTCAAATCCCACATTCAATAACTTAAACAAATATTTTTCATCTTGCTTTCTTGATGACTTGAAATTTAGCATACAGTTTCAATTTTTCTTCATTTTGGCTCACCAGAAAATAGTGGTCCTTGAAAATGCTAATACCAGATATAGAACATGCATTTAATTTAAAATATTGACTAAAGATGTTTTTCTAGGAACAGGGTTGCTAGTAAGCTATGACATCATAAACCTGAACCAGATGAAGTATCTACTCCTTCATTTAAAATGGTTTTTTTTTTTTTTGGTTTTCAATAGTAAGCTAAGTCTTGAGTGTGCCTAATTAGAGATTTAATCTATCCTATGAAGTGCAGTTATTATATTTTCCAGATTTCCACAGGACTTTATGTGGCATTTTAACTGATTATGTTCAAAACTGTGTGTGTGTGTGTGTGTGTGTGTGTGTGTGTTTAGCATCAATTAATATTTCAAGTATGCTATTTGGCTATCAAACTGAAAAATAACTTGTTCTGATATGCAGACAGGGGTTGGGCTTTTTTTTGCTTTTCTTTGCTTATATCCATCACTCTCCATCATTCTGAGAACAATAAGAAATGGGGGGAAATTGTGTAAAAAGAAATGAGTTAAGTGGACAAAATCATAGACCTAACCAGCAGCCATCACCCACAGTGATGAGGAATACAAGCACAAATTAATAGCAGTGTCCCAGATGACAATGAAAATGTCATATTTTTTATTTTAGAAGCTCCCATCTATGAATGTCTGTTCTTTGCCACTGACAAACAATAGACATTCATAGATGGAGTTCCTAAAAGGAGAAACACTACATTCTCATTACCATTTGGCAAACAGGTATTAATTTGTGCTTGCATTCCTCATTTATGTAATGGTCTGTGGGTTTTTTGTGGAGATGAGAGGTGCATTTAGGGCTTGGCTGCTGGTTGTGATGGAAGCTCTCTATTGAAAAGACGGATCATGGTGAATGAAAAAAGCAAAGGAGCAAAATGAGAGAATAAGATAACTGCTGTGAAAGATACAATGTTATGACAAACAACAGAGGACCAGTAATAGAACTGACACAATATTTTTGTAGCAGTATTTTTTGTGCAGCACAGGAATGTTTGGCTGTGGTTTTGCAGTTGCACAAGCGTTGGGCTGCTGTTGTAGAGAATTGTGTCATGAAGAAAGAATTGGCTATTGTGTCTATGAGCAAGGTGGAAAAAAGAGTACCAGAACTATGGTAGGACTTCAAATAGCATCAGCCTTCCAGAATGTGGTGTCTGTGGTTGGTCTGGTCTTGCTGCTGACACTTTCACCATTGTGCTTCTGGGCAGATTTCTGGATCCATTACACAGGGAAAGGAATAGTTTGAAGTTATCTCAGTTGGTTGGCAAGGAATTAGATATCCTGGATGGAAGAGCTTTGAACCTACAGTACATATTGGATTGCAGATTTCCTTTCCTTATCTCACACGGAGGGTTTAAAAAGAGTCCACACATGTAAATTGCTGGCACATTACTGATTTGGTAGGAATATTGGAGTGTGGGATAAATGAATATTAATGTCAAATAGCTGGAAGAAGATGTTTTAAAACCTGGATGTAAATTCAGAGATGTGACTCAAGAGCACATGTGCATAAAAGACACATGTGCATAAAGTAAACAAGTGATTTAGAAGAAGCTTCCCATTTCCTGATCTGATGGCTACTAGAACATTCTGAGGACCCAAATACAGAATTTTAAGTATCTTTCCATGTTTATTTTTACTGTCATAAAAGAGTTATACTATCTTTTCCCTTAAAGTAAGGAGGAGATATAAAGGGGTGTCATAAAAAAAAATCCCCCATCATTGAGAGTGGATGAAGAATAATTCTGTGATGCTCCTTGGAAATTGTCAGTTTGGAACCTGCATCCTGTTGTTACACTCTACTGTGTCCTAACAGGTCTACATTCTGTCTCCTATCTTTCTGGGATATTTAACCTTGACTGCAGTTTAGTCATAGGGAAAGTTGGGATTGAAAGGTTGTATTTAGGTTCCTAGCTTGCTGTGTGGTAACATAACAATGGAAACAGGAAAAAGAATTGTGCCTAGCTGATCTGCCAAGGTGTGGAAAATTGTGCTTTTTGCAAGATTTTGCAAGATTTTCAAATCATCCTGATGCTTCTGTGTACCTTATGTAGCTTTTAGCAAATCATTTCAATAACTGCACCAACTTCTAGCTGTTCTGTATGCAGATACGGTGATGTATATACATTTCAAATTCACATTAAATAGGGATTTTAAGGGCAATATTGAGCTTAAATAGACAAGCTTTAAATCACTTTATATGTGTGTGTTGACCTCTTGTCACCTTTCTAAAAGTTTAACAATTCAAATTCAGAACTTGGTTTTCAGTAAGATCAATAACTGGTGCTACTGGGCTAATAATATGTGAAGTTACTACACAGCTTATTTAAACTATAATTAATTATAATCATAGCTTGGGTGAGCCTCATTAAATCAAATATTATGGTCTGATTGGCTTATGTTTGAAAGTCGTGTTAAGAATGGTTCATGAATTCTGATGAGCATTTGGGAATTAATTTTGGACACACCTAATGTACTACATAATCAACACATCCATCCCCTGGGCATTTTCAGATCTAACAGCATAAATCTTATTTTTCCCTTTCCCCCTGTTGTTACTATGCACAGAAGAAGCCATTTATTGATTTTCTGGAAGCCTGTCATCCTTCAACCAACTAATGTGTTATTAGAATTATGTTAAATTTTTTGAATGCATTGAATAAACTTTACATTGCAGAACTGGCTGCAATCTAGTGAAGTCACATTTAGTGACAGCAGAAATCAGCCTTGCAGCGACATTTTTTTAGATATTGGGAAAAAAAGCTTTTATAAAGGGCAGAATGAAAGAACTTCCTTGCTCATATCATTTTACTAATGTGATCTCCCTTGAAGGCTAATCTATTTCCTTAAGCTATCTACATGTTATAACCAGCCATTTTCAGATAAATCTGAGCTCATCTTGATAGCTGGATAGAATAACAGTAGCCAGAAGAGCAAATGCTGAAAAGAACCAATTTTGCCATATGCTAGAATGTTCTTAGTTCCACAAAATCGCTTTGATATTTATTAGTCACTGAATGGATTCACAGAATAAATCCCTCCTGCTATTTCTCATCCTTCCCCCTCATGCAATGGGGCCTAATTTTCTTTAGCAGATGATTTGGTTCTGTGCCATTGTTCTTCCATAAAGATTAATGTTGGAGTTTTCATCAAGATGTGCAAGGATAAGCAGGTTATTGCATTCACTCATTTCCTTGAGTTATTTACTTCGGGAATGAAAGAAGTGAGTTCACAGTGTGAGAGAATATTGTTTGTAATTCACTGTGAAAACTGTAATGCATGTTATATCACACTGCTGCTCATTTTATTACAGAATTTCTTGCTAAATGGACTACCGTATGTTACACACAGCAGTTGGCAATATCTGCTCATGTCTAGGTCCAGAAGCTAAGATGGGCCTGGTTAGAATGTGAGTGGGTGAGTAAAAAGGAATTCCTCTAGTAAGAAAGACAATGTAGGTTAGGTTTATTGGACTTGTATGCCACCCTTTTCCCTAAGGACTCGGGACAGCTCACAATAATAAAAACAAACAAATACAAAATATATAAAAAATCATTAAACAGAGAAAATCCGATAAACAGATAACAATAAAATTTAACAATTAAAATTTATGATTAAGAACACCAAACAAAAATTCCTATGTCAATAAAGTTAACCCAGACCAGTTTGCTGAAAGAACCACGTCTTTACATGTAGTGTAAAATAGATTGAGAACTCTATCTTGAGAAAATTGAGGAAAAATTGAGATTGAGAAAAGAAAAATCCAGGAAAATTCCATAGCAAACCACTTTCATGCTAGGGTTAGAAAAGTGCAGGTTGCATCCACGGGGTAACCAGGAGTTGAGTTGGACTTAAGATATCCTGTACTTAGGTTAAATTATTCCTCAGATGGGCTACACATCTTTCCTTAAACCCTGATAATCTGAAGGGCTCACTTTTCTCCCTGAGCAGCATGGAGACTGGGTGGGTAGGGACTGGTGCACAGGGAGAAACAGAAGTATAAATGTCTTGCTCATTAACTCACTGGATGAAGAAGAGTAGCCATTCCAAATTGGCACCATCAAACATCTCTGGCTTCTGATTTTCAAAAGCCATCCTGATTAGCTACAGAAAATTCTGATAGGATTTAGGACAGGCAACTCACTTCCCTAAAAGGCCTGAGGGGTTGGTGGAGTGGACTGGCATTTAAAGATCCAACCACTTTGGAACAAGAAAGGGAATTCCTTGGTGGTCTGAATATCTGATCTCTACAGTCAAGTTGCAAGTCTCAATGAAGGAAAATAAGGGAGGGTAATTCTTAACCCTGGGTTGAATGTTGTGGCAGCAGTAGGGTGAGGGGGGCAGGGCCGGGCTTTGACTAATGTTTTCCATAACTAAGAGTTTCTTTCAGTAATGTTTTTAGTAGATTATGATGCTTTTGAAGTAACAAAGCAAGCTGTGAATTACGAATGTGCAGCATGATAAGAACTGGTTCAAACTATCGCCCAAAGACACTGACTTGAAATTTTGTGTTCTGGAAATTCATTATAATGTGAAAAACATGTCTCCTAAATATTTAGATGAGAATTAACATATTAATAAATTATGGGATGTTACTATTGCCCCAATATATTTGAATTGTATATAAATTAATTATCCACCTTTTTAAGCTGCTCCTCTTTTGATGAGTGACCAGTGAGGCATCCTCTCTACTTACGGACTTAAGTAAAGAGTAATTTTAATCCACTTTTCCAGCTCAGAGACTGGGCAGAGGCAATACTGGGATAAATATACCACTGACATTTCTGGCTAACAGGTAAAAGAGGTCTGATGTTGTCCTTAGCCTCAAGGTGGGGTGATTCTTACGTTAGCAAATGATAGTTGCCTCATGGTGAATTGGGGAGGTAGGAATAAATTAAATAAAGAACATCACAACACATATTTCCACTACAGCTTTTTATGGCATTGTAACACTTACAGCTGTGACCCATCTTTAGTCCAGCATCCTTTATTTCTAGATCTGGTCTTAGTTCTTCCTCTTTAAGCAAACGTATACTGTTTTCCCAGCTTTACTATGGACTACTTTAATTGCTATGTAGAATCTATTTCTATGAATTGAAAAAGTGTACAGGTAGTCCTTGACGTACAGCAGTTCATTTAGTGATTGTTCAAAGTTACGGTATTAAAAAATATGAATTATGACCATTTTTCACAGTTACAACAGTTGTGGAATCCCCATGGTCACATGATCAAAATTCAGGTGCTTGGAAAATAACTCATATTTATGATGGTTCCAGTGTCCTGGGATCATGTGATTACTGTTGTGACCTTCTGACAAGCAAAGTCAATGGGGAAGCCAAATTCACTTAACAGCCATGTTACGAACTTAACAACTACAGTAATTCACTTAACAACTGTGGCAAGAAAGGTCACATAATGGGGCAAAACTCACTTAACAAATGTCTCACTTAACAGCATAAATTTTGGGCTCAATTGAGGTTATGAGGACTGCCTCCATTCAAGAAGATGGGCTGGATATACTTAACATGAGCAACATTCTTTTCTGTTCTGAGTTGCCCAAAAGTCACAGAGCCATTGTAAGAAGCAGTGGTTGAATCACAAAGCATGGCATTTGGAGTGGGCTATTCGCTATCATGGCAAGTACAGTACTATAGTAACTGATTGGAGGCCATATATTCGTATGACAACAAATTGTGTAAACTGCAAAATTACTTTATTAAAAAAATTGAAATAGGATCCAACTGCAATTTTGGCGTTATCTGGAATTCTGATAACTTTATAACCTGTATCTCTCTATAAATAAATAGAGTAGGCAAGTTGTAGCTCTAAGACTGGATTTCATCTTTGTGATCACAAGGAATAGTTTTAAACAGGCGTGCTTAAAAATCTGTAGAAAGTGTTGGAAAAGAGTACTGGGCTAGACTTCCAGGACAATATTAGAAAGTCAAAGCTATCTTTAGACAGTCATTTCTGGAAAAATCAACATTGAATTATGGTTTCCTTGCCAATTTATATGCTCAGCATTCTCTTATAATTCATTATGTGTCAGGGCTTGGTTGTTCGAAGCTGAACAAGGACTTATTTTATAAGGCTTACCTATACTGTGACCTCATCAGTCACAAAAATTGACAAGCCTGAAACAAGTCAACTTGTCTGGTGCTTAATACTTTAGGGAGCTAAATGAAAGAAGTCTACCCATTTAATGATTTATTGGATGAAAGCAAGACTGTTAATGCTCATGTGAGTTGGACTTGATGGATAGTTATGCCTAGAAACATGATGTATGAAGCATTCTCACAACAATATGCGCCTGCCTTGTTTATATTTGGGTTAAGTTTATAAATGCACACGTCGTTAGAGATTGGGTAAGGTTAGATAAGCATCCTCTCCCTTTTTTCCTTCTTCATTATAATGTGTGGTTTTAAACCCTAGTATTGTTGGGTTTGGGTTCTTTTGTGTGTGTGCAGATGATAGTCAAGTGAGATTTGCAACAAATGCTTTTGTGAAATTGATTTCTGTTCTCCACCCTGCCCCCTGATAGATTTCCTGGCTTGTCCTCTTGCCATACATTGGAAGCCAGGGATCAGTGTGTCCTTTGCTAATGCCTTTGTAATGACCTCTAGATCTCAAAACAAATTATTTTCTAATTAAAAACAAGCCTAACAAGTAGATGGCAGCCTAGAAAATAATAATCTTAGATATTAGTTCATCAAATCTATATTATACATGTTTCAGAGGCATGAATGAAGATACTTGATGGGTCTCACCATGGAACTGTTGGCCTGAAGGTGACCATAGTTATATACTGCTATAAACTTTCAATCAGATTTATGACATTTTCTAAATCAAAATTTGCATTTGGCCTTGAGTTGCATACCTCTGGCAATTTTTCCAAAATGTATACAAGAAATGATTTGACATATTAGTTTATTAAACACAGCTCACTGACATCGTTTGGATGTTCAAAACTTGATTTACATTTTGTTTATGTGTATATACATATTTTGATAGATATATTCATAAGATACATTCAGAGATGCTCACATGATGAAAGCAGATTAATGATGCATGTTCTGCCCCTTTTGTACATTATTGTGAGGTATACAGATGTGCAAAAGGGAGAGAACTTGTACTATGGTAGCACAACATTTTTTTTGTCTTTTTGATAAATATGCTGGATCGATCGATGCCTCTGGTTATATAAATAGAAGTGTTCCTCATGCAAAAAAGAGAGAAAAAGAATGTCAAGAAAAGACAACTGGACTTTCTTGTTTTTCTTTGAAGATGTCCATCCAAGATGTTCATCTAAGATGTTCATCCAAGATGTTCATCCAAAAAGATGTTCATCCAAGAATCTTTTTCAGCTCTGACTGGATGGTGGAAAATGGAACGATTTTATTTATTTTATTTTATTTTATTTTATTTTATTTTATTTTTATTTTTATTTTTATTTTGTTCGTATTTCTATGCTGCTCAACTCTCGAGGGACTCTGGAATGTTCACAGAGAAACAACACAAACAATACAAAATAAAAAATGTTTTAAAAATGTTAAAACATTAAAAGCTCATGCACACCATTCAGGCCAGATCTTGCATGATCGCAGTATTGAGATCAATGGCCCCAAGCCTGCTGGAAAAGCCAGGTTTTCACTGCCTTCCAGAAGGCCAACAGGGTGGGGGTGGTCTGGACCTCAGGAGGTAACTGGTTCCAGAGAGCCAGGGCAGCCACAGAGAAGGCCGTACCCCGCAGGCCCACCAGCTGGCATTGTTTAGCTGATGGTACCTGGAGGACGCCAACTGTGTGGGATCTTACCAATCGCTGGGAGCTATGTGGATTGTTATTCTTTGCAGACAGCTGGTCATTTGTATTCTTTCAGAGAGTCATTGAGGCCACTTGGAGGTTTATCTGTGTCCTCAGGGTCAACTGAATAGCGCAAATGGGATGGAACTTTCTTGGAAGTGCTAAACCAGCTGTCTGCAAGGAGAATTGTTGTTGTTGTTAGTTGCGAAGTCATGTCCGACCCATCGTGACCCCATGCACAATATTCCTCCAGGCCTTCCTGTCCTCTATCATCTCCCGGAGTCCATTTAAGCTCACACCGACTGCTTCAGTGACTCCATCCAGCCACCTCATTCTCTGTCGTCCTC
>JANHFR010004927.1:38535-49717 GCA_032468015.1 Mimophis mahfalensis | reverse complement strand
GCACAGTTACTTCCGGTTGGTATTTATTTTGATTATTGAAGCTGCTGCCTTTTCCATCCTTGGCTTATACTCGAGTCTATTAATTTTTCCAGTTTCCAAGCCTCAAATCAGGTACCTCGGCTTATACTCGGGTCGGCTTATATTCGAGTATATACGGTATGTGTGAGGAGCCGTACCTGACAAACTTTTCATATTTTCATTAGTTTTTTTTAAAAAAAAATATGAATAAATTTATAATAGAAGAAGGAATTTAAAGCTAAAAAATGAGGAAGTGAGTCAAAGGCCATCCTGCTTTGAAATCTACTGCTGAAATAAGCTACTGAAATCTACAGAATATTTTGCCTGTTGATCTTTCTGTACACATGCATATAGTGCCTACATTTAGTATGAAGTTGCTTTCTGTGAGCTGATGCATCCCCCACCCCCCACAACTTCTCTGAAAGCTTCCCTGGTGATATGGAAGATGAGTACAAACTGAATGATCAGCTTAGTGACATAAAATTACATGTGGGCAAAAAACAGCAATATTTGCTTTGATGTAGTAGATCATACACTGTTGTGTATGGAAACACCATGTGCTTCCTACTATTTCTTGCTTGGATATGTTCCAAAAAACAGAACTTCATGCTTTCTGCTGCAGTGATTTACAGTTAGATGAAGAAGGAGTGCAGGGGAGCTGAAGTGGCATGCAATGAAGACAACCCAGGATTTTATCAGCAACCTGAAATTCTCCCACAGTGTGTACACAATTCTGAAAGCTTTATACATTTGTTATACAATGGAACCTTGGTTTATGAATGCTTCTGTTTGCAACCAAATCAGTTTGCAACCAAAAAATCTGCTAAATGTTTGATTCCGTTCGCAAACAAATTTTCGGTTGGCAACCAAACACAGCCGCGGCAATTTTCCTTTCTGCGCCATTTTGTTTGTATAGTAGTCATAGCCAGCATCATCTTCCTCCTCCTATTCCAGCTGCTTCTTCTTAGTTGGCACCAGTCAGCTGTGGGTGCTCCAGGTGATTATCAATCATTGCTGGTCAGCTGCAGGTGGGAAGAGCAGGCTGTTACTGTTACTGTTAGGGTGAGTTCTGTGGCATATTTAACTATTTGTGTGCTTCAAAATCTTTAAAAAAAATACAGTTCACAGAGATCTGGAACAGATAGACCATATTTCCATACAACCCAATGGGAAAATTTGTTTCGGTTCACCACCAGCTCGGTTCACAACCAAAGTTATGGAACGAATTGTGGTCGTGAACTGAGGTTTCACTGTACTGTGAAGATCAGTAGCATATTTTCTGGCCCCAGAAACTATACTACGATCCTCCCATTCATTCTGTCTGTCAGCAGAAGATGACCGCACACTGAAAAATGCAGAGATTTTTCAATTTTTTCCATCTAGTCTTCCACTGCACTCATAAGTACAGTCAATTGGAAAATTTACATAGGCAAACCCATAATGAAATTAATGACAGCAATTTTGTGCAGTGGTCAGATTACATCAAATTAGAAACTGGACTCTGTGATTTCTAGTTTCGCCTTAGGCACAAAGCCAGCTGGGTGACCTGGGATTGTCACTTTCTCTCAAACACAGGATGAAGCAATGGCAAACAACTTCTGAAAAACCTTGCCAAGAAAAATGCAGGGACTTGTGCAGGCAGTCTAGGAGAATCAGACATGATTCAATGGAGGAAAAGAATGAAATTAATAACAGCTTGTGAAAATATTATTAAAATGTTGATACGGCTTTTAGGGGAAAACTGTGTTTTGGATTGTGCCCATAACACCCATTTTTCTTAACCCTAATTGCAAGGTGTGATATAGTGGTTAAGGTACTGGGCTAGAAACCAGGAGACTGTGAAGAGTCTTGGTGGAGCATTAGGCTAATGCCTCCTTAAGTCCCACCAGCTGCCTGCAATTAGTGCAGGTTCAAGTCCCACCAGGCTCAAAGTTGGCTCAGCCTTCCATCCTTCCGAGGTAGGTAAAATGAGGACCCAGATTGTTGGGGGAAATAAGCTGAATTTGTAAAAATGCCACTTGGGGGGAGGGCAAAAGCCCTAATAAGCAGTCATATACATGGAATGAAGGCTGTTGTTGAGCACAGTGAGTTGTGCTCTTAGATTGTAAGCCACCCTGAGTCTTTGGAGAAGGGCGGGATATGAATGGGATTAAAAAAAAAAAAAATTCTAGTCCTGTTTAAGGCATAAAAGTCAGTAACTTTGGGCCAGTCCCCTTCCATCTCTCTCTCCCTCTCCCCCCTCCTTCCCCCCTCCCTCTCCCTGTCCTTCTCCCTCCCCCTAAATAAAAATAAAATAAAACCTACTAAAGAAAAAAATAAACAAAAGGAATAAATAAAAAAAATAAAAGAAGCCCTTGCTCCCCATGTCCTGTAACCAAATGCTTTTTGGGTCCTCTGGAAATTTGATTCAGTAAAACTAGTAGAGATCATGCAAATAGGGAAAAAACAAGCTTATAAAATGTGTTTTCCACAGACTTTATCACATTTGTCCAGCTTCTTTTTGACAGCCAAAATATCACTTTAATAATATTTAAATGGACTTTTCCTTCACATTAAATAAGGGAAAGGAATTGGGCAGAGCAATAATCCCTTGGTGGAAGCCATAAACAGATTAATTTCTATAATAGCCATCATAATAATGTAATAATGGTGATGAGGATCCACAGAATGGATTAAAATTACGCAATTATCTCTATAAATAAATAACATCAAAGCAAGACTGTTTTTGACCAACAGTATGTTTGACTATCTGCACTCCATTTAGTCATCCTTCCAGTTATGATGTGTCTGTGGCATTTTTTCTAAGCTTTGAAAAATGAATTTTCAAAAGAGAAAGACCACTGACATTAACAAGAAGTACATGTGTGGCACCATCTTCAAATTATGCTACCAGGCTGCATAGTCAGCGTCCATCACTTCAAATTTTGGCATGTTATAATATAGGCTAATCTGGATCACCTTCACCAGCAGATTGTATGACTTCAGCATTAACCCTGTATTTCTTCTTTTCTCATCTTTTCTTCAACATGTGAGTGCTAAAGGCACTGAGCAAGCTTCCCCTTTGTATCCTAGGCTTAGGTGGTTATATTAAGGTATTACCCGATTGTAAATTTCGTACAATGTCTTTTATTTCTGTTTTATTATAGACTTCACTAATCACAATTTCTCACAATGTTTTATCACATTTTTATGGAAAATGTAAAATATTCATAGTTTATTTTACAGTACAATAATTATTTATTGGGTACTTCTGATTCAACAGTCTATAATAATACAAGAACTGCACAGGATCAGCTATTGTTATTTTTGAAGTACCATTTTAGGAAATATGTCTTTGGGTATACTATCTCTGATTTTAAAGGTTCTCAGAATTAAACTTCTGATACTATTTATAATCCCAAGGAAAAAATGCTTATTATTGTAACACTTCAAAAGCACCATCCTTTTTTCAAAAAGAAAAACATTTTCTAACTACCATAAACTACATCAAAATGATGCTTGTATAATTTCTGTGGGTTTATATGAAAATACATGAGATTTCATAATGTTCAAATATGCATTCTTTATGAAGCCTTTCTATGTGTCACAATTTTCTAGTAACATGTCCATTAGAGTTATCCTATCCTGTTTCTATGTGTGTAAAACTCTGCTAACTCTGTATTGGGAGGAGTCTCCTTGGAGCATGTTCACAAACTTTATGTGAGGCTAAGATCATAGCCCTTGTATCAAGAAGTTGCTAAAAAGCATGCATAATCATCTCTTGTTATACAATAAAACAAACTGCTAACTCTTTGAAAATGTCCTGTTACTTGAGACCACCAATCTAACAAATCTCAAGAGCAGGCTCAAGAGCAGAATCTCTAAGACTAATTAAGAATTGAGTAAAACCAAACCAGCATTTACCATTTTAAAATCCACTGATGACTTCAGTGAGAAAGTTATGCCTACTTTCAAGCTGTCATCATTAATACTGCCATTTATTTTAACTAACAGCATTCTTTGATACGATATATTTCATTTTCATTCATACAAATATGAACAAAATATGTAATTCTATTAAAATAAAAGAAATTTAATTGGCATGAAAATATTGTGCAAAAAGGATCCTAATGCAAAATGACATTGGAACTATGAAAGCGAATGGACTCAGCTTTTTTAATGAAAAATTAATCTGGATGTAGGCTCATTTCTCTAGCTTAATGACTGAAGAAATAAGGACAGTAACAAATTTAATAACTGATTGCTGTCTCCCTGCTGAAACAAAAACATTGGTAATAGACACCATCATTTGTGCAAGGAGCAACTGAAATTGAAAAGGAAATCACAATAATTCAGTTGCCCATTCCTGGATCCTTTAGATATTCTCTTCAAACACACATGGATGAAATGGTTTTTATGCCCTGCACAGTTTAATATTGGAAATTTGTGAAGATGGATGATGGCTTCTCATTCCTAAATATAGCAATAATAATGAAAGCAATACCATCAGTGAAGGTAAAGGAGCCAGAGCATCTAGATTGCCCAATGGCAACTAGAAATGTCTGAATATTTATAACTGACATTGTCAGTTGCACTTTTTCCTCTATCTCTTCCTATTTCTGGTTGTTGTCCAATAAATCACCAGAGGAGAAATATAGTTAAGATGGAGACTGAGTTATGGACTCATCCAATTAAGCATTCTGGAAGGCAGAATTGCTTAAGGGATTGAACAACATCTCAGTTTAATTTTTTTAAAATCCTATGAAGTATTGTACCCTAGTAATTGCTTATTAAATTTTCAAACCCCCCCATGACAATAACAAGTTTAAATTGATTTCTCAATATGTTTCAAATAGAATTTGCTGAATGCACAGCTAAAGAAATTGCTATAGGATCACTTATAGTTAAACTTGATTGAATGGATAAACCATATATCCCTTTATTATCTCTGTAAAGTGGAAGAGGTTTCCTGCATTTTGCAACAGCCAAGCCAATTAAATGATTCTAAAGGGAGGAAACAATTTTTTGGAATGTGGAATGATCTGCTGTTAAGTTTTAAAGAAAATAGGTAAAAGCAGCCTTGATTAATGACCATGTGTTAGCAAAAAGAAAGTTTTGCTAAGCCATCATATCACCTGCTGAACTTCTATCCATTCCTGAGTGTTAAAAGAAACATCATGAGATCAAGATATGAGTAACATGTTAGATCTGCATATTTATTAAAGTATATATCAGTCTCTATTGAAATAAGAATGTCCCCCATTCTGTTTATTAGCAAGGCAGCCAAACAGCAGCCTTAAGGTAATCAGATTTATCACTAGAAAACAATATTAACTTGATAGCCTTGGAATTACCACTTTTGTAATTTGTACCAATTGAACTGCTAGCTTTACCACTGAATTTGTCTTTTCCATGTTAATCAGGAGGTAATGTGAATAAGAGTCAGTAGTGATTATGTTGGTGGAAAGTGAGAAAACAAGTGAAAAATACTGCAAATAGCTGCAAGAAATAAACCCTTTGCTTTCTATAAAGCCCAAGTTTCATACATCTCATCTACTATTGAGTTTAACTGGATGGGAATTTTATATTCTGTAATACATTTTATATTTATGAGATCACTTCTGATCTTCAAAGGAATATGTTGACCTTATCAACTTGTATCTCTTCAACCATAGTTATATCGGGAGGAAATTGGGAAAAGGGACTTATGACCACAATTGAGCCCCAATTTTTTGTTGCTAAGTGAGACATTTCTTCAGTAAATTTTGCCCCATTTTGCAACCTTTCTAAAAGTTGTTAAGTGAATCATTGCAGTTGTTAAATTAGTTATATGGCTGTTAAGTGAATCTGCCTTTTCCATTGACTTTACTTGTCAGAAGGTCACAAAAGGTGATCACATGACCCCATCATAAATGCGAGTCAGTTGCCAAGCATTTGCAATTTAATTACATTACCATGGGGATGCCGCAACCATCTTAAAATGAAAAATGGTTATAAGTCACTTTTCAGTTCAGTTGTAACTTCCAACAGTCACTAAATGAACTATTGTAACTCGAAGACTACCTGTATAGTTGAGTAAAGATCATCTGATGTTCTGCATAATTTATCAGCATACTTATGCTATCCACAATTTTCTTTTTTATCCTGCTAGAAACAAAGCCTCTCAGGTGATAAATATTTACTGTATGTTTCTCTTGCTTGTCAAATAAATATAATAAAAGATAGGAATAAAATAAACACAGGCTTAGCCAAGTAAACCAATCAGTTTGGACTAAAAATAAAGCCCCAACAACATGCACTATTTTGTGAGTGCAGCAATAATTCTATTCCACTGCTTACTCCGGTGACTGAATTACTTGACAAGCCATTTGAAGTATAGCCAGTTGCCAGCTGCTATATCTAAAACTGTTCCAGTTCAGAATACAGATGCACAGTATTTACAGTTTATGGTTTAAACATGCATTCATGGATCACTTTAAAGACAGCTCAACCTCTAAAGTTAGGAAAGCAATGTAAACTAAATGGCAGATCATTCTAGATTTAAGAGACACAAGATTATTATTCTGCACTGATTGTGAAACATGAGCACTGCAACGGATGTCCCTGGTTTAGGGACTGATGCTAAGTGCTGTCGTCTATGGTGGATAGACAATAAAATTGAAGATGATGAGTCTGAATTAATCTCTGTATAAGTTCTCTTAACATTTTGTGTAGGGTTTCAAGCTTTGAGAAACCACCTTGGTTTACAGACACCTTATACAATATATATGCATAATAATTTATAATGGAATTCCTGTATGTTCAGGCCACTGATGAAGACATTTATTTAACTCTGATGCAAATCTGAAATTTGTAAAAAGCCAACTAGGGATTCAGCTCTTTTTTCCATCCTGATTCCAAACTTTTTCAGATTAAGAATGTGTGGATTAGTTACAGATCAGATATAACCCATTTTTTTAAATAATAATAATAAAAACAACAGCAATAGCAACTGGAAGTAAATAGGTGCATTCATTTTGGGACAAGGACAAGTTCTACTTCCAGGTGAAACACTATGAGATGAATGAAGTTCTTGGCTTCTTTTTTTTTAGCGAGAGAAAAAGGATTTATCTTACAATAATGCAGGACTTTGACAACACTTTCTGTTGACTGATGTGTGATTGTGTGATATAGTGTGGGTCGCATAGTCAGTTTAGGAAATAGAGCATTGCAGCTACATTGTTCAAATCATGCAAGCCACATGTAGTGTGAAAACGAGAAAGGGAAAGAAACAAGATCTAGCCACCTCATCCATTCAGGAAAGTGAATCAGAATATTTTTTCCCTGTCCAGTTTTCTCCCAGCTGACTCTGGTGGATAAGCTCTGAGTGAGAAACATAAATCTGTTTCAAGATTTATATCCCTCTTTTAGACATCCCTAGTGATACTATCAATAGGACATTATCTATTGTCCCTCTAAGTGTCGCCATGACAAGTCAATATTACTCATCCAGTCACTTACCTGCATTTATTTATTTATTTATTTATTTATTTATTTATTTATTTATTTATTTATTTATAAGATTTTTATGGCCACCCACCTTGAAGTACAACTCAGGGTGCGTACAACAGCAATAAAACCAGAAGAACAGTTTCAAAAAATCAAAACAAAACCTGGCACCTAGCAATCTTTCTGTGCTGCCCTCAGCATCATCCAAAAGACCCCATCTCCCTCTACCACAGTACCTTGGCTCTTAATGACCTTCTAGTAGGCTAAAAGGTAGCGGGGGGGGGGAGTGCCCTATAGTAAAAGAACTCTATAGTACAGGAACTACTATAGAAAATGCATATTTTCTAACTCTCAATATATGGAAACATATAAGGGAAAGAACCTAAAGCATGCCCATTCTATTTGATCTAGTTGGGAGTGGACAAATACCCTCATGAAGAAACAGTTGTGTAATGCATGTCCCATATAATTTTGTCTTCCACAATCCATCTATGTGTTTTTATTTTTTTCTTATATTTCCATTTCTTCATAACAGCCAGTATTTCATTGTCCACTTGGGCAAGACTGGCTTTGTCATGACACTTACTGGGTGACAGTCTTTATTATACCTGAAGGCAGTGGTCAAGCTTGGAGATATCAGGTAAGCTAGATCATATATTCTGTTCTCCAACATTTTGCTGCTTTCATGTGTGATGGAACATGCTACACCACCCTAGTTTAGAAGCCTGCTTTCATTTGTGGAATGGAAACAAAATACCTAATAATGTTTGAATGAGATTTATATTTAAAGGCTTTATTTTGCTGCAGAAACTCCTTCAATGTCATAAGCTTTATTTCATCATAAAGATATTACAAATTTACCAACATTTTTCTGAGCTGGATTCAGATAATGTTTTAGATGGTCCCATCACTGGCTTAAGTTGTCCAATTCTGAAATAATTTTCACTGCGAATTCTTTTATGTGCTTAAAGATCTCCTAACCTTTTGTACAAAAATTGAGAATTTCCAAGCAGTATGTCTTTTCAGAAGAAGAATGCATCAAAATTTTCACATCCATCTACAGTAATGAGGAATTTTATTTTGTCTGCTCTTTTATTTATTTTTTCATAAAATATTGTAACCCAAAACAACTTTTTCTGTTGAAAAGAAATGTACATGTACAGCAGATATTTGGGTTATCATAATATGAAATTAATTACTTTTAATTTCTTTAATTTATGTATCCAGTATACACACTTATAAAAATATGATTAAAGTGCTTTAACTTTTGTGCATTGTTATTTATTGCTATGATGGTTTCAAATTTACTAACCAAAATGAATAGATTTAAAATGATTAGAAACATTGAAAGCTTCTAAAAAAATAAAAAGTCAGTCAAAAAAGAAACCAATAAAATTATAATGGATAAAAATAAAACTATAAATAAAACATAACATCTACAATACAAGATGAATGTATAAGAAGAAATTAATTAAAACAGAAGAGAACTCCCTGGGAAAAGCAGCATGGACTGCAGTATTGTGAAAAAGAAAAGTCCCAACAAATTTTTTCACACATCCAAACCATATATGATAGAAATGGTCGACTAAAAGAAAATTTGGCAAATTATATTTTTAAAAGAAATGATCAGTTTAATCAATATCACTCATCACACACAGCATGAAATGATGGTGCTGCTATTTTCTTGGTCTTTTTCAGCTTCATCACTGTACTGTCAACTGGAGTCTGTTCACAAAGGGTCATTTCCAGAAACTTTCTGGACAATAATCAGATATCAATGCTGCATAGATGGGATACCAACTGGTTTACCAGATGTAGCCTTTGAGACATCTGTTTTCCATACCCTAGTAACTTGCAAGCTGGATTACTGCATTGGAAAGCCTTTAAAAAGAGTTTGGAAATGTCCGTTAGTCAAAGTGCAGATACCAGATTGTTATACAGTGCCCAACTATCAAAATAAATGATTCCTATCATAATTCACCTGCTCTGGCAATCTATTTGGGCACAGTCCTGATTTAAAGGGCTAATATACGAGGGGTGTAAATTAAGTAATGAGACTGGCCAGTAGCATTTGATCTAGCAACACTTGGGAGGCAGGACTTGGAGGGGCAGCAGGTGAACATGTATACGCCTTCAGTATGAGTTTGAACTTGCTAGAGTTATTTGGTTGTGTGGTAGTGATTTTAATTTGTGTGAAACAGTTTTTCCTAGTGCGTTCTAAAATTCAACTCTTCCCTGATCATTGTGACTGTCAACTGGCTATCTGAATGCACAAGATCTCAGATTCTGTTGACATTTTCATCAGTTCTTGAATATGAAGGCCTTCTGCTGTGTGGTTCATTTTCAATTGACTCTGTTCTTTCTGAAAATGCCTTGGGCCCTTGACAAAAACCTGCACCCTTGACAAAACACTGTCTCCGTAGGCCTGCTGAAGTTTTGCAAAAGTTTCTGTTGCACTGTGCCCAAATCTGAAGCAAAACCTGATACTGCACCATTGTTCAAAATGATGTCACTCATTTTTAGAACGCACTAGAAAAAACTGTTTCATGAAAAAAAAAATCACTGCAGACACCCAAATGACTCTAGTGAATTCAAACTCATACTGAAGGTGTATCACATGTTTACCTGCTGCCCCTCCAAGTCCCACCTCCCAAGTGTTGCCAGAAGAAACACTACATTGCCAGTCTCATTACTTAATTTACGCACCTTGTATTCCTTTAGAATAGAACATTGTGCATATTAAAGCTTCAGGGTTTCAAAAGTTCTTGAGGTCCTCTTCTGGCAATTTGTCCAAACAGGATGGCCAACATTCAGCCAACATTTCCAACCATCATAGAAATCTTAAAACAGACATTTCTTAAAAATGGAGTGACCACCATGGGAAGCCTCTAATTAACTGCTGTCACTCACTAATATCACTGCAAAGGCATTGATTTCCTCTAGAGTCATTCCTTTTGGCCAGCTGTCTGCAAGAGAAAAGCCTATGCATTTGTCCTTTGTGCTATGATTTTATAAACCATTATCTTGATAAGACAACTTTACCTTTGAAAGCTTTCTACTTTCAGGACAGTTGTAGTGAACAAGCAGATGTCACAAAAAGTGTTATTTGAAGTGACTGTGATGGAAGGCCTGGTTTAATTTGAACAACACATTGTGACTTTGTGTTTTTTTAAAAAAACTTTTTTAAAAAGCACCTAAATAAGGCCACTGTGAGATATAGATAGATGATACAGTATATAGGTTTCCCAATTATTATTTTTTTTAAAAAATCTGGCCTGTCCATTTCAAAACATTAAGCCAGTAAAAGGGTATTTTCCCTTGCTTTCAGGTTATACCTGAGGAAGGTCCAGCTACATGTAGTAAATACTTTCTCTTCCATGGATCTATCCAGTTCTGAAATGGGATGCCAACTACCTGTCCTGTACATAGATACATGGCTGACTTTGAGAAAGAAAGCCTCAGTGATGAGATCAGGATCATGGGTTATTTATTTATTTATTTATTAAATTTATATACCGCCCTTCTCCCGAGGGACTCAGGGCGGTGTGCAGCGCAGTTAAAACATACAAATATGTACAGTTAAAATTGAATTAAATTAATAGTAGGCCCCGACACACAATACATTTAAAACCACCCCTCAGTCCAGGCCGGCCAGTTCAAACAACCATGTTTTCAGCTCCCTACGGAGGGTACGAAG
>JANHFR010004927.1:17730-31045 GCA_032468015.1 Mimophis mahfalensis | reverse complement strand
ATAGAATAGAATAGAATAGAATAGAATAGAATAGAATAGAATAGAATAGAATAGAATAGAATAGAATAGAATAGACCAGACCAGACTTAAAATTCTTAGGTTGAATATACACAATATGTTATACTACACTATTAGGCTAAAATTAGATTGAGTAGTTTGTGATTGACTGTGTTATGACAAGCCCAAACAGATGCCTATCACATCACAATTAATTCAGGGATGTATCTAACTATGTGTTTTATCTGGTAAACAACATTCTGATTTTCAAATGGTGAAAAGAAAATATAAACTGTGCAAAGAATGTTGATTGTGGATAGTTTTGTGTTTTCTTAGGCACTCATCCTATTATAATGCAAGTGCCCAATTGAAAAAATTAAGTTTAGGGTTGTTGGGATCCCCCCCCCCCCATAACTCCTTTTGAGAGAGAAATGAGTACAATTGATCTCTGGGTCTTCAGTATGGCACATTGTTAGTTAACTAGACTAAGGATTAGATGGCTGATTTAAAAATTACCCTTTATTTCTTTACCAAAAGAAAAGAAAGAAAAGAAAAAAAAACCCTGTTCAGGGGATTATCTCTCTCGATGATTTCTTAAGTAGAAGCCATTGAATAAAAATAAAACTAACAGCATTAAGAACCAACTGAATCATGAGAAGATCACTAATCCTTCCTTAGAATAAAATGCAATCCCTTTGCTTGAGTTCCAAAACAGAACTCCAAGAATTTGAACTGGGTATTTGAAATACCCTTTGAACATGCTGGAAATGTACTGAATTCTTCCTCCAGCATTTTTTTATTCTTGTCATTTTGGCCAAAACAATAAAGATCAAATTCAAAGTCCACCCAAGTCAATAAATGCTGAGATAATAGGAAACCCTGAAATTTGTGGAATAAGGCCACACACTTGAATAATGCTGCTGAGAGGTGTATTTCTCAAAAATAATAGAATCGGGATGAATAGTAAGCTTTATTTTATTAAAATTGAATTCAACGAAATGAATGTTTGTATGATGGCTATGTAATTAATCACATAATTCACTTAATTATAACAAGGAGGTAATGTTTATTAACCTTGTTGAGACTAATGTTGTCTTGTAACCTTGACTAGCATTTGCAATAGCCAAAAGAAGTTTCTTCATATGCACAGCGGTCTAAGCAGGTACTACTAGACCTAATCTATTGTAAGGCATGGGTTGGGTCATTTTCAAAAAAAGAGACAAGGTGCTTTATATTTAGAAGGAAGGGGCAACACTACATCACAAAGTAGCTCTGAAAGGTTGGTTCACATGAGTTTTCATCCAAGCATTGTACTCCTAGAAGGCAGTTTTGACCTAAGTTTATATAATTACTGATTATGAAAAGAGGTGTAGTGGCTGAGTGCCTGAAAAACACTGCTCTGCTTTGGCGGTTTGAATCCTAGCATCTTGTGGCAGGGTGAGCTCTATCACTTAACTCTGCATCTGCTCACTAGCAGTTCAAAAACATGTTACATGCCAATAGATAAATAGATACCATTTTGGTGGAAAACGTGGTAGCATTTCATGTGGATGGTCAGATCCCTGCCAGTGCTGGACCTGCCAGGGTGTAACACCCACTGTGAGGTGATATCAGTGTGAGAGAAGCCCTTGGGTGATGCCACAGGACACCACGCGTATTTCTGTGTGGAGGTAGTTCATTCCATGTGGATCATGGATAAGTGCTTGAGTGTGAATTAAAAGTACTATTATACTTCAGCGTTCATATAGCTACTATGTACTAACACTGTAGTCTCTTAGCTAATTGTAACATCACCAAATGCTATATAACTGATTATGAAATCAATTGCCACATTACCATTCGCTGACAAAAAACGTAACTCTGGCACATCTGCATAAACTTTCTCTTTTCTTTCCCTGATTTTGATTGCCCATTAACGAAATCATTCTTCCTCCTTGCCATTCATTGCATGTTGCGATCAGATATAGAACCACTGGCTTTATCTCCCCCAATGTTAAGCACTCCTGTGAGCTATGGATATGCAGTGTGTTTGTCATATTCACAACTGCTTCATTGGGCCTCCATTCAATTCCCAAGAAAACATAGGTACAATTTTTTTTGCTTTGAAATTGTTGCTGTATGTACTACAGTTGATGCTTTAAAAATTGGCATCTCTGATAGTGGCAATCACAAGAGAACAGAATACGAATGACTTTGGGTGGCCCTATTATACTACTGTAATTCCAGAGGCATTTTAGAATGAAGAAAGATGTTGGCTGAAGCACTATTTTCTGGATACCAAGGGAACACATTTTTTTTATGCTTGAAATGTTTTTCAAGCATGTGTTTTTATTGTATTAAAAAAGTGGAAAAGGAACCTTTTATCCTTTTGAACTTGAGGTTGTCCCCTCTTTTCCCATCCTCCAAACTGGGGAGAAAACATTATGGAGAAACATGTTACACAACACTTTTGAATTCAATATGTATATCTAGAAGTAATGAACAGAAATAAACATAAGAGCTAGCAAGGCTATATACAAATGTTTCCTAAGATTTATATTGAAGACTAATCATACCTAACACACTGATTAACCTAGATACCCAATATATTTTCTTATTACCCAAAGGTAACATAAAGTACCCAATATTTTTATCTTATTTAGAGATAGAGAGAAACAACTGAGAAACAAAAATAAACAGGTAAAAGGATTGGTAGTATAATGCAAAAGAATTGAGAGACCCAGATTCTAATTCTCCTTTGGGCATGGAGGTTGGTTGGTTGATTTTGAGCAAACAATTCTCTTCCACTTCTAAAGTAAGAAGCTGAAAAACTCTATTTACCAGCCTGCATTGGACTACATCAGTAGATTACAATCCAGAACTCTGAATGAAGAGACCTTATCCAGATATAAATCATTTGGGACATACTTTTTTTCCAGCAATTTCAACATACTGTATTTTTCAGAGTATAAGATGCTCCTAAGTATAAGATGCACCTAGCTTTGGGAGAGGAAAACAAGGGAAAAAACCTACATCTGCGTCCCAGCAATTTATTTCCTTGCAGCGAACAGCAAATGGCTGTTTCAGCTTCAGCACAGTCTGATTAGTACAAGCAGCTGATTGTCGGTAGGATCGGCCTTGCAATAATTAGCTGTTTCAGGCTGCAGGGATTGCCATTGCCTATTGCCACCTCTGCATCCCCCTTTTTCTTCCTGTTCCAGGTGGCAGGGATTGGGCATTTTCAATTCAGCTCCCATTTTCAATTTCCACATTCCCCATTTTCTGCCTGCTCCAATCTCTGCCACCTGGAACAGATGGAAAATGGCGAGTGCGAAGGCAGCAATAGGCGATGGCGATCCCTGCAGCCTGAAACAGCTGATGTTTGGGAGGCCGATCCAACTGACAATCAGCTGGTGGTGCTAATCAGGCTGTGCTGAAGCTGAAATAGGCTGTTTGCTGCAAGGAGGCAAATTGCTGTGAGGCAGAGGCTGAAGGGTGGAGGCTGGCAGGTGGGCAGGACTTTAGCAACATTCACTGTATAAGATACACAGACATTTCAATCCACTTTTTTAGGTGGAAAAAGTGCATCTTGTATTCTGAAAAATACAGTATATCCACTACAACAACAAAAATCTCTCTAGCTGTTATATTACCATGCTAAAAATTACCTCAGAATATGAATGGACAATTATTTAAGTACTACTGTCTACAGACTAATAACAATCATATTAGTAAAGGTTTGTGCAACTATTCAAAAACCATTCAATTGGTTTAAATTGTGTACAATAAATATGATAGCATGAATATTCATGTATTGTAAAACAAATTAAATCTTGAATTTGCATGCCTCTTTCTACTATGAATAGGTCCTTCATTAAAACATAGAATTTAAATCCATGGATCCATGAGTTCTAAATTGTATGTAGGTAGATCCGAAACAAGGAACCACATTCTATTCATCGAGAAAACCTTGCACGCATGGTACAGCCTGCATTCAAAATCTCCCAGAAGATGAAGTGAAAATATTTGTGATGGTTAGATCTAGCCTGAGAACATCTTGAGAAATGAGAAGCACATGCTTAATCCTGTTCTCCTCAGCATCTTCAACAAAGGTCCTGGATGGTTTTGAACAATGTCCTATAGAATCGATTCAGGCACCCTGGAGAAACATGTAAATAGAAACTGTTATAGCATTTTAATTTGCGAGGATGAAGGAAAACTTTCCATAGATGTTACCCGAAGTACCTCCTGGCTAATGAGAATTTCTACCTTGCAAACAAGTTTGAAAAAGAGTCATCTTATATAGTATAGTATTTTAGTTATACTCAAAAGCAAATGCTACATTAAACAGTGTTGTAACATCAAATTCAGAAAAAAAAGAGCACTTTTTTGTTCCAGGGTGGTTTTGGATTTACGGTATGTTTTTTTAGGATAAATTTCTCCATCATGCTGCATGATAACATGCATTTGAAAACAACAGTCATTTCAAAAGCATTTTGACATAAGCATTATGGATGCTAGCCTGCCCAAAGACTAAACATCTTATAAGATGCAGTCATGCCCTTGTTTGAATTCCTTCCTGGACTGTCTGGAACTAGACTGCAAAAGGAAGAAAACCATAGCCTGATTAGATTCTGCCCTACATCCTGCTGAAGGTTATTTCTTTGGCTAATTGGATTTTAAAATTAGACAAGTATACTGATAGTTTAACTTAATTCAGTGTCTCTCAAACTAGATTGGATTTATTTTCCTCAAGTGATAAACTGAAGTTATTTTGTTAGACATGTTTTTCTTAGGTCAAACGAGATACTGCACAAGTTGTGCATTCTTTTGACTCTTTTATCTTCACTTTTCAAGGTAAATGCCAGTGTTTGGGAGAGGAAATAGAGTGGAGAAAGCAGAGGAGGTGATGGGAACACTTAATCTTTTGCACTGCAACTGTTTCCCCTCAAAACGGCCCTGACTACTTTTTATTGTTTTTGCTATACATGTATTATCATTTACTAAGTTTATAACTTGACTTCATTATGATTTTGACCAGTATACTATATCAAAACAATTTAAAGAAACAGGCAAAGCACAACCGGCATCCAGAAAGAACCCACAAGCTCTAAAAAGATCCATATAACAGCATCCTCTCTACCCACAAAAATAAAACAAAACCACAACAACAGCAAAACCAGAAAAACAGCTTTATGTGTAATTTTTGCTTAGTTGAAGCTCAGTGCATGGACACTACAAATCATAGTAGTCCCATAATAGAACTTTTTGAAATTGCCTTTTTTTGTTTTTTTCTCTTCCACAATTTTTTTCAAAGTACACTGTTGAATTATTTCCTAGTAGTCAGCAAACATGCTCAAAAATTATCAATGTTTTTCTACCTGCAGACTGCATAATCTTTGGAAGTTTTGGCTACACAGTTGGCTACACAGTGCCGGATATCATACATGAGACCTTATTATTATAATAAACTTTTATTCATTAAACATGAAACTCAGTCAACTGAACATTTAAAAATGTATCACAAATATCATTGACTGGTTCTAGTGGTTGATACAGGTTGCTGCCAGCATTCTAGATATCAACCAAGCATCTTCTTAAGATTTATGTTGTTCTGACTAGCGCAGCCTTTTGCAGGTCTGCTGGCCCTACAGTAGGAAGCTGTAACTTCCTAGTGTATTTTGCAAAATTTTTGGACATGGTACCAAGTGCCCCAATGACAATGGGTATCACTGTTACATGTTTCATCCATAATCATGTAGTTTCGATGGCCAGATTAGGATGTTTCATGATTTTTTCCAGTTTTTTTTCTTCGACTCTGGTGTCTCCTGGTACAGCAATATCAATAAATTGTACATTTCAGTTTTCAAAAACTGTGATATCTGGCATTTTGTGTTCCAGATGATGAGCCATCTGTATTCAAAAGTCCCACAAGATCTTCACCTTATTTTCAACAACTTTTTCCACTTTATGCTACCATGACTTTTTGGATACGTGTAAGTCATAATTTTTTACATAATGACCAGTGGATTAATTTAGCAACTCAGTTGTGTCTAGCTTTTTAATCAGTTTGTGAAATTTTGCTGCACTCATATATCAGATGTGAAACTGTTTCAACTTTGTTGTTGCAAAGTCGGCAGTTTGGATTGTCAGTAGACTTTTATATTTTTGCTTTCATGGCATTAGCTTGTAGTACTTGTTCTTGGGCAACAAGTATTAAACCTTCCATTTCTTTCTTGATGGTTCCCATCTTAAGCCATGACCATGTCAAGTTGTTATCACATTTTTCTTGAATGTTTTTCCAAGTACTGTCCATGCAAAGCTCTGGTTTTCCATCCATTTAATCTGTCATCCAGCTGTTTTTCCTTATATTTTGCTTGTTTCTGTTGTTTTTATAATGTTCTCCATTTTCACAGCAACATTTCTGTACTTTGGTTTGCATAGTCATTCAAACTTCATTTTTGTTCTTCTACAGTTTGATGAATTTCCAATAGCCCCCTGTCCCCTATTCTTCTTGGCAGGTATAACCTGGCAATGTCACTTTGTGGATGTAAAGCATGGTACATATTCAACAGTTTACATATTCAATAATAAATAGTTGTTATTGTTATTATTTTATTCATCAACCATGAAACTCAATCAACTGAACATTTAAAAATACATCACATATACCAGTGATTGGTGCTAATGGTTGATACTGGTTGCTGCCAGCATTATAGGTATCAACCCAGTTATTATCAACCCAGTTATATTATTATTATTATTATTATTATTATTATTATTATTATTATTATTATTATTATTATTATTTTGTTATTACTTTTATTATTTTAAAGTCTTAAAACTGAAGGATCAGGTTCTCTCTGAGCTTGGTTGTTTTCTTGCAGACATTTCATTACCTGATCTAGGTAACATCAGTGCTAGTAAAGCTTAAATCTCCACATTTCATAAGATTTTAGTGTTCTTATCTGACATTTCATAATAAGGATTTGCATATCAATATTGCATGAGAATTTGAACAATCAAATGCTTTGTAACATGCCCAACACTGTCTCTGCTGACACTGACAAGATATCTCACCAGACCTGAGACAGGAACAGAGAATTCTAATGGACCTAACTGGGTTAGATGTTAGCTAATGGCCTCAAGTACTTTTGAGAATGAAATTGTAGGGCACCTTGAATTTTCAGTCACTGTGTTCAAATTCCTTAATAAATAGCTCATAAAGCAAGAAAAAATTAGTTATTTTGGCCTTTGGTACTTAATATCATTTCATGGGTCCTTGGACATTCTGAAAGATATTTTTTTTTTTTTTTACAAAAGACACATGTAACCTTTTCCCCTTTCAAATTAGCAAATAGCTTTCTGCTTGTGATTGTTAAACCTATAATGAAGTAAAATACCTTCCTTGCAAGTGGCAGATAATTGAGAAGGCAGATAGCATTTTTTCTCTCTTGTTATGATGAGCAAATAAGATAAGGTTGTGCTCAAGAAACATCTGTGTCCTTGCTGGATATCTTTGTTCCATACTGTTACTTGGCAAAGAGATTGTGAAAGCAAACAAATTGTCATTCAAGGCCTGGCACAGATACTGTTGCAAGTTACTTCATCTTTACGCAGATTATATGAAAATGAACAGGGTTTCTTAATTCTAAATAGCTAGCTAAGAAAAACATAGCTCAGTTCAATGGCAATATAAAATATTGAGAAAAAGTGCTTTACACAGAGAAATGAAAAGTTATAAAAGATCTTTCTTTGGGAATAAGATTGCAACTGAGGAGCCACTGAAGTGTAACTAACTATGAGTGTCAGTTTGTGGGGTCACTGAGAATTACACAAGTAACTAAAAAGCCTGAAACAAAACCATTATAATTAGTTTCTCTTGTACTTTTAAAAACAAAGAACACTTAGTAATATGTTTTGGGAGGACAATTTTTTAAATAAATGCAAGCGTAGGGTGTGTACAAAATTTAAGAAAAAATGGTTTTGTTCTAAGCATAGAACAGCCAATGATCCAGGGAAACTAAATAGAGGATGGCACAAGTATTCCAGGTTCAAAAAAAGGAAAGAAAAATAAAGGAATGCTTGCAATACCCATAATATTCTACCACAGCAAACAATAGGAATTTAAAAGTCTTCAGCTATATATGCCACGTGGCTTTCCATGGGAAAAGTAATCATTTGAGAGCAGAGAGCGAAATTCAACAGCTTGGCAGGCAGGGGACTTATGAAGTAATGAATCTTCTTACATTTGGAGAAGTTAGGCTGACTTCTTAAAAAAAAAAGATATTATTCACCTGTTAGGCTTTTTTTTAGTATGCCCCTACCTAAAATGGTGGGGAAAACCTATTTTAGTGGTGTAGCAGAAAAATTTTCAGCGACTAAAAAATGCAGTTTGAGATGCGTGATTTACAAATAGTGTAGCATTTAAGATATGAATTGGTTGGGTCAGATGTAAGTACTATAATGAATGTCTAGATTTTTAAAATGCCAACACTTCACTAATTCCAGTTTCGATTTTTAATGTATTTAGGATGCGAGGAAACCATGAACAGAAATTTTCTTGGACTATTGATTGAGTACATGATACCAAACGTAAAAATGCTTCCTATGGCCTAATGGCCTAATGATGCTATATAAAGAGATATGTAAAAGAAAAGAACCATAACCACAGTGTTAAACTGAAGTCTGGGGAGCATAATAAAAAAAAGCCCAAAATCTATAAAGTATTCTTATTATAATACATATATGAGATGCCATAGATACATTTCAGAGGGATAATAAGTTGCTGTTAGCAGGTCACTATATAGAAATATAGGTAGTAAACATAGTCGTTTCTGTAAGATTATTACAGGTATAAATTACTTTGGCTTTGTGAGTTATTGTGTAATAATAGCTTTGTACCCCTCGAGATGCATTGATTGTAGTTCTTATTATTCTTATCTTATGCATGCTGTTCTTTTCCAAAAATAGATAGCTTTGGGGGGAAAACACTATATAGCTGTATGAGTTAAAAGTTTGTTTTCGAGAACAGTTGATGTTTTTCTAGGGGGATGTGATGGTAAGGATAGGGGTTATGTTGAAAGGTAAGTATGTTCCTTCCTCCCATACTGCCTCCCTGCATTGTAACAGGTCTCTGTGAAGCTCAGTGCTTAATGTTTGTCGAAGTGACATGTTCCGTTGAAGCTGCTTCATGGATCTTGTTTTTAACTGAAGCAAAGAACATGCACTGAAATATTTTCAGGTTATTGGAACACCAGACAAAGCTTTGAGGTAACGAGAAATGCATAGCAGAGAAGCACCACTTCATCTTTCCAGACCGTTGAACAAGTTGTGTTCCTTCCATGACACAGAGCACCTCACTGAGGTGAATCTAAGCCACCATAAACAAGTTTACTTTGTAATCATTTATGAATATGACAGCTGAATGCAGCAATCCGGGATGTATATCTCAGAAAAAGTAATCACCTGCAAATGGCAGTCTGTACTCACAGGAAAATAAATCAGTGATTGTATGTATGTATGTATGTATGTATGTATGTATTTATTTAGGCATCACATTTTGCCTGGTTTGAAGGCCCCTTTAAAAAAAAAACCTATGACAAATATACGAAGTATTTGCACAGCAATGTCAAAAATTATTTAATGTGAATACCAGATATACCAGGATATACCTGGTATATACCAAGTTTACTTAACAGATATACCAAGTTTACTTAACAAACGCAGTATACACTATAGCAATGTCTTACAAAAGCTGCAATTTGTGTTTGTTTTTTTCCAGAAGGATATTTAGATTGAAACAGTGAATGCTCTGATGCAAAACAGAAAAAAAAATTAACTTATGGCATTATCCTTCCCCTAATCATTTGCCTACTAGTAGTAAGTTTTATATTTGGTTAACATTTGATATACTTCAAACAAACTGCCATTGTTCTTCTGGGTTGAAAATGTACTTTCCATTGTGGTTGACACTTTAGCGTCATCAAGTCAAACTTGGGTCTTGATGACTTAGAGAATGGTTACTGCCTTCACCAAGCTTCAGTGATAACATATCATCTTTACATCCCAGAAATCTTATTGGAATCAAATCAAATCAAACCAAACCAGTTTATTAAATCCATAAGGGCAGATACAATAGAATATCTAAAATATTCTAGCCATATGATGTATAATTAATCAAGCTATAATCTGTTCTTATCTGCTTGTACAAAAAGAAATGGTTAGCAAAAAGCCCAGTGGAAGATCTCTTGTTTTTACTACATTCCTATATAACATCAGGTAGGAGGTCGAAGAGATTTCTGGAACAGGGAAATTCCAAAGATATTGTTCCATTACAGAAACTTAGTTTCTGGCCATCCTTTCCTGAATCTCTTGTAGAAGGAATTGTCAGCATTCTGTTCTGGACAAATGAACCAGGTAGGTTGATTCCAGCTAAAGAAGATAGCCCTAAATACCTACGCATCGAGCCATAAATAAGGAGGAAAGTCTTCTCTTTTTCAGAACATGCAGCATATGGAGATTGCTGCCTTACAGCATAATTGTATAACATTTATACATATATTGTGATTATAAAAAGCGGGACCATCAGATGTACCTAGGACACACTAGATTTTGCTGAGAAACTCATCATTTCTCACGCTCACCCATACAGATGTCATGAGTCTGCAGAAAGAAGCAGAGTTATAGTTTAGCAACTTCTGGAATGTCACAATTTTTTTTATCTCTGAACATGAGTCTGATTGCATATTAAACTTGCCTTTTGAGACCCCATGCCATGTTAAACCTAGCTGCAAAAGATTAGAATTGGAAATATGTTCTTTTGGACAGCCTGATGACTTATTTTATAGAAGAGATTTATTTTTTGAAGTGATGTCTGAGAACAGACCTCTGTTTGAAGGTTTCATCTGTTTGATGGCCCTTCCACTCTAAGTCTGGTTTGAAGATTTTAAAAAGAACTACATGATGAGAAAGCTGGATTCCTGAATCTTCCTATCAACAGTTGGCAGACTAGGAAAGACGTATATCTCATGTCATGAGGAACTCTCAATTTAGGAGAAATACAATATTATATTTCTACAGCCTGTGAAATATGTCTATCCAAAATCTATCAGCAATACATAGTTCAATATTACTTTTGGAAGCAAAGACAGAGCAAATATATGATATGAATGTAAAACAGTTCATTTACACACAACAGTAATTTCTCCATGAAATGGATAAAGGTATAAAAGTATTTATTTGCTCCACTTTTATCACTTAGGGAAACTATGCTATTCTCTATCTAATGCCATTTTATTCTTTTTTTTGACCAAGGTTATTCTTAAGTGATGATCCAAGTAAATAATTGCATTGGAAGTGCCTCCTTGTTTTGGAAAAGGTAGCTTCAGTTATACATTGTTCTTTTACAGTGGCTCAAACACATATTAAGATATATCACCCATTTATTTATTTATTTATTTAGGGATTTATATGCTGCCCTATCTCTCGCAGGACTGAGGGCAGCTTACAAAAATAAAACAACGAATATACAAAAGTTAAGAATAAATTAAACTAACAATCCCATAACAATAGATTTAAAATAAACTTTGACTTAAAACCAAATAAAACCATTAAAATCCCTGTCAATCCTGGCTGGCTTGATGGAATAAAAATGTTTTCAAGTTGTGGCAGGAGTGGAGGTCTGGAGCCAACCAGAGCTTCAAGGGAAGTTAGTTCCACAGGGTGGGTGTGGCCACAGAGAAGGCTTTCCCCCTGGGGGCCGCCAGCCGGGATTGTCTGGCTGACAGCACCCTGAGGAGGCCCTCTCTGTGGGAACGCACTGGGCGGTGGGGACCTGTTGCTGGCAGCAGATGTTCCCACAACAGGGCTGTCAACTGTCCCGAATTGGGTGGGAAAATCCTGCGTTTTATCTTCTTCCCTGCCCTCCCGAATCTCTCGGAAATTTCCCAGATCTGAGCTCTCCCAACCAGGGCTGTCAAGTGTCCCAAATTGGGTGGGAAAATCCTGCATTTTATCTTCTTTCCCGCCCTCCCAAATCTCTCAGAAATTTCCCGGATCTGAGCTCTCCCAACCCCCCCCTCCTCTTCCCTGCACGCACGCACGCATGCACGTGCGCACTAACCCTGACCAGCTCATCCAGCGCACTGGCTCTGGCACTTACAGCAACGTGTACAAGGTGTGCAACAGCCAGCTTTGGAGAGGGTCTCCTTGGGCGTGCTTGGGGAGCAGTCCTGGCTGGGGTAGAGGAAGAGGGGGGAGGCAGGGAGCAGGGGGTGGGGGCTTCTAATGGGGGGTCCCGCTGACTGGCAGACCTCCCTTTTCTCCCCACCATCCCCATTGGACAACTTCTGCAAAGTGCGCTTCTGGAGATGCGTAATGGGGAGCATTGCTGTACGGGTGGTGGTGGAAGCTTTGCAATCCCCTGTAATGCTCGTCCCTTTGGTGCAGGAACCAGGGGACAAGCGCCCGCAGGAACGGGGGAGGAAGGATCCCCCACTCATCCTTCCCCCCCCACCTCAACCAGCTCTCTCAGCAGCCGAGCAGCTGCGCGAGCAGAGCTCCTCTTAAGTCTCCGCTCTGGCATCCAGCTCCAAGACTCCTTTCCTCGCCTTGGGGGGAAGCAGGGTGTGGGCTGGGGACCCTGACACACCTGCGAAGGCCACACTGATTCCGGGCAGAGCTCTGGACAAGACCCGCTTCACCCTCCCAGGAAGCAGCTAGGAGTGGCGTGGGCAGAGTAGGAAGGCCGGCCGGGCAGCACCCAGAAACCTCAGGCAGACGGCTGCTCTCCTCTGTGCTTGTTGGTGTGCCAAGGGGCTGTGAGCGAGCTGCCCTGCTGCCAGCTTCTCCTCGAGGGGCGTCGGGCCGCACAGAAGTGCCGACTGGCCTGGCGCCCACCGTGCTGAGCCTCTGCCCACGGCCGGTGCTTGGGAAAGTCCTACAGGTGCTGGAAAGCCCTCCACAGCTCATGGGGCTAGGCGCCTTTCGCTTTTGGCTCCAGGAGAGAGGAGAAGGAGGAGGGCTGGCAATGGCAGCGGGCAAGCGGAGCTGGGGCTCTGACCTGAGTTTCACCCCGAGGCGCAGCTTGCTGCTGCTGCTGCTGCCGCTGTTGCCGCCCGCCCAGCCAGGTGAGGCGTCCCCATTCCTGCCTGATTGCTGCAGTGGGTCCCACGGCTGGCCCAGGTCACTGCTGCCCAGCGGCTTGGGGAGTCATGGATTGCCGCGGGTGGAGGTGCAGCAGTTTCCATGCTTCCTCCAGAGCCTTAAGGAATCATAGGCTGGTGAGGGGACCAGTGATTCCTTAAGGCTCGCAGGCTCCGGAGGAAGCACGGAAACC